>JASEVX010000004.1:66652336-66965495 GCA_031761405.1 Serripes groenlandicus | reverse complement strand
CTGAGTGTATGTCTATCTGTATTTATGTCTCTATGTTTATGTTTACATGCCATGTCCGTATATCTCAACGTGTAACTGTCAACTCCTGCCTGTTTGTGTTCATGTGAAGTTCAATCTGTTATATGTATAAGTGTCTAATGCGTTTGTTAGTCTATCTGTCCATGTAAGTTTTGTATGTCCTATCTTTTCCTATTTATGCCTATCATCATGTATGTGTATCACCGTTCTCTATCATTATGTATGTCTATCAATATGTATGTGTATCTGCATGTATTCACGTGTCTCTGAATTGATATGCCTACATGAATTTATGTGTATCTGAGTGTATGTCTATCTGTATTTATGTCTCTATGTTTATGTTTATATGTATGTCCGTCTATCTGTCCGTGTATCTGTTGGTGTAACTGTCAATCTGTCTGTGTGTCTGCTGTATGCATATACATCCATGTGTAAAGTTCAATCTGTATGTTTATATGTCTATGTGTTTGTAGGTCTATCTGTCTATGTATTTGTATGTCTATCTGTTTATGTATGCCTATCATCATGTATGTCTATCATCGTGTCTATATCGGAATATATTTTTATTCTATTATATTAAGTTTTCTTATGGTTAATGATACTCTTTATTCGTGTAATGTGACAATTGTTATTTTTTTCCATAATTTTGTAAGGGTATTTAAATTAGTTATGTCTTCTAAATTTCCCATTTCAACAGTTGCATCTAGCCTATAATTTACAAAACGTTATTCTGAATCAGTACCACTTTTACAAATTTTGATAAAATCAAACAGTTTACTACAATCATCTTTAGTTAAACGAGGTTACGTTAAGTGTGTTATACACAATTCAATTTTGGTCGACTGACGAGAAAAAGGGTAAGTGTCCAGACGAAGGCTATAGCATAGACGGTAAATTTTGTTACAGTATCATGCTAAGCATCTGAACTATTTAACTCTTATAAATAAATGGCCTTCTGCGTTGAAAATGGTATACCTGGTACTAAAACGGTGCTGAAAACATCGAGAGTAAAGAAAATTGTTTTTTTTATGACTTGTTACATTAAGTAATACATTATTGGTAATTGGTATTGCGGCATATGGAAAAAGGTAAACTTATACGATCATTTATTTCGTAAAATAAACAACACAAAGGGGATATCTTACAAACATTCTCCTATGATAATGCTATAATGGACAGTCTGGTTATGTCCTAAAGAGTATATATACAATTTATATGAACTATTTCGACGCCATCAGGGTATGGATGACCCCATATCTCAGAAACGTTTGCTAGGAAAGGATAAAAAACACTGTCACATAATGTGCATATTTCATTGTGGTGAAAACTGCCAAAATTATATTGGAAACGTTTAATGGGGAAAAGGTGTTCATTCTTTGTGCACATAATTTTGCTTTTGCTATATTCCATGTTGGTTAAGGGCTGAATAAAGAAAACAAAAAGTAAATTCTCTTGCATAGTTCTTCAAGATTTCCACCAAGCTTATACTAGTCAACATCTTAATTTTCAACCACAAAGGTTTCATGTTGCAATGCTTATGTATTAATCAAAGGAGCCTGGCACGCTATTAAGAAATGTGTAGTCTATTATATATGAAGAAAAGGTATTTAACTTTAGAAACAGATGTGCAACCTTACTTCGAGCTTATCTCTGCTATAATGGGTTAACAACCTATGATACATCTTGTTGCAGCATGAATTTCGTATGACATCTAATAATAAACACATTAATATGAAACTTATGCTAAGTGATTTTATTTCATGAGCTAATTTTTTTTTTATTTATGATCACATAACGTTTTTCTGATAGTGTTGTATACGTGGTCCTTATTGTAACAGGTTATTTCAGTGGTCGCTTAAACTGAATCGGCCAATCACAGCTCTTCTTAAAATATTGTAATTTGAATTATTTGGGTTTTACGCCGTTTTCAACATTATTTCAGTTGAATCATGGCGACAGTTCACTTATTCATGATCCCTGGGTAAACAAACTAGTACTAGGCTAGACAATTGTCCTTGCCCACGACACCGTGACCGTCGTGCCGCGACTGCGGATCGAACACGGGACGCCTGGTTTCAAATCCCCGACGCTTAACACTCGATCACGGCGGATTCCTAAAGTATGTGTAAAACACAGGTTGCAGACGTGTTTCAGACCTTTCATATTTCGACGTTATTGTCTTGAATTCGTAAATCGATCGTATGAGGATAAATATATTTATGTCCAGTATTTAGTGTACATATTTGGCTACATGCTGGCGCATTTCGTTTTATTCGATCGTCGTTTTTTGGAATGGGGCTTTAGCCCCTGGTCATAGTAGATAAACCATTTTTCGGAGTTGAAGGCCTGCCAATTGCTGTAAACTTACAACGCATTTTAGTGGGAGACTGCGCGGAAAAAATAGTTCATTATGGATTCAACAAAACTGCATTTAAAAGGTTAAGATCACCCAAAAGAGATAATTATAATGTTGTTGGAACATCAGTGAAAAATACTCCAATATAAGTTGCTTAGAAATTAATGCGCCGAGAGGTTAAAGTATTAACGGAATTCAAATGGAATAATTTGCCATTGTGAAACAAACCATCATGCCTGATTTTACCATTATGTTTTGCATTTTACATTTTTTTTTATATTCTGCAATTTCATATTCCATAACATATTTTACAAAAAATAAAAATAGGTTTGCAAATATTTCCGGAAAATTGCGACGAAAAAAATAAATGGTAAACAAAGAAGTCACGAGTAGATTTGTTTAACCCTTTGCTCCATAATATCGTATTTTCGCGCACCCAATAAAACAGGCATTTGAAAACAGTGGAGGTTGAGTTCAGATTGCTCGTAACGAGTAGTCTGAACTTTTCCTGCAATGTGTTTCACTATGTCAGTAAATGTTGACACAATGTCCACACTGTAAATGGTGGCCGAATACACCCTTAACTGATAAGTGATGAATTAATGTCACCTAATTCTTTGAATGTCTAGGGGTAAGAACATTCTTGTAGGGCAAAGTACTTAACTCTTTGCTCCATAAGTATTTACTTGGACTCTTCCTGACTGAAAGTATTCATTCACCACTTATATATAATGTGTGAATTATGTTCACATTTACGGAATATTTCAGAGTGCTCGCTACGAACAATCTAAACTCTTCTTACACTGTTTGCAAATGCCTGCTCTACATTGACTGCAGGGATAATATAACTTTCTTGTAGTAATGCACTTTTTTAATATTCAACCTTTCTCATTGTGCTGTAAATAGTTGTAAATGAAAGTGTCTGTTTTGTTCCATTAGCAACACAAAAAAGTTTGGATGATCTAGTCTGAGGGATTTGTGCAGAGTTAATTTGTTCTGTGATATATTGATTTTTTTTTATTGTTGATCTCATTTATAATTCCTCATGTGTATTGCTTAATATATAGATAATGAAAAAACGCATAGGAATTTAAAACATTTTTTTCCTTTTTTTTTCTTGATCACAGTTGCATGATATTTCCATGAATCTAGTATATACGGTACCCATGGTGCATTGTTTGTATATATTTTATGTATGCACCTTTTCAGATCACCTAGACATGCCGGCTCAATGTGATCTATTGGGAACACAATCTCTCATTGTCCAATGTTAACTTTTGGCTTCAAACAACAATGGTATTCCTTGCATATATAGGTTTTCCCAAATAGGTCCATTCACTACAGATCTGCCATAGCAAAATACAGGGAAAACCTTTGAAACTGTTTTGAAACATTTCACAGTTTGCTTTATCTGTTGGTATTCATTTAAACATGAATGTAAGGGCTGCTTCAATATCTCGCTTTTGCACTATTGTTACTTGGATGGTCCCCTTTCAAATGTATGTCAAAAGTTAGATTGAATTCAATGCATAACTTTGTTGCTATGGCAAATATCACAAAAGAACATAGAAATTATCTTTTTGGAAACATTGTTCATTTCACCGAAAATCCTCCAAAAACAAAACAGTGGAGTTTGGGATGGTTTTCTTCCTTTGCTATATAGTGCTATGTAATATCTCCTTGTCTGTAAACAGTAACTGCTTTCAACATAATTTGGCACATGTGCTCTAGCAATTTCTATTGGCAGGGGGTCCAAGCATGGTTCTTTTTGTCTAATTTATATGATTTGTTTTGTTTCTTTGCAAGAGTATGCTTAAGTGCTATTCTTGTATTAATTAATTCACTATGTGATGTTAATTGTTATCAATAATTTTCCTTTTTTGATGTTCAGTATAGTCATGATCAAACACTTTCTCCCAGTCTAGTCTATGGTTAAGAGAATTATTTTCATTCAAACCTTTTTTCCCAACCTCATTACCAGTTCAGTTTATTGCAATCAGCATGAAACTTTGTCATACTATTTGTTTCTCATGTACTTTGGGCCTTGTTCAAAACTGTCCAATATACTCAAACTATTTTGTCAGAGCATTATAATGGTTCATGGGTCCTAGCTGACCATGGTGCATTTTTCACACAAATGCTACAATACCCTGTGCTTCATATATACACATGTTCCCAATATCTTACCAGCACGCTATTAAAAAGGGTCTACTAAGGATTCAGAGTGCTCTTATCTTTCTGAACTCTTACTCCAATATTTTCCAATCTGTCCGTAAAAGTGGACCTAATCAATCCATAACTGATACATGATGAATTAATGCTTCAATGTGTAGGAGTAACACATGCTTATGGAGTGCAGCTCTTTGTGAAACTTCTCATTTTTCATTCATTCACCTTGTTCTGTAACTAGTTATAAGGCATAGTGTATGTCTTTTAATATGTATATTATGTTAGATGCTGAATCAAAGTTTGCAAACACTACGCAATATTACACTTATCAGTTTCGACCACAAATGTTGTCATCCTTAAACAAGAAATTATTTATTCAAAATACTAGTGTGTTTGTGGTCCTGTAAGCTAAGTTGTGTTTATATCACCTGAGCCAAAGGCTCTAGATGGTTTATTGGACTCACTTACTGTCCGTAGCTTTCTTAAAAGTTAATTAAATTGCCTCATTTTACAGTTGTTCACAAAATTCCATTCAGTGCACAACTTGTTGCCATGGCGACAACAAAAGAAAAAAATATTAAATTCTGCTTGTCAGAAATTACTGGCCCCTTGACTCAACCTCTCTGAACCTCCACCAAATTTTCTCGAGTGGGAGCAATTTGTGAAATATATTTGTAAAATACACAGCAACTACTTGATGGAATTTGATTTAACATTGACATATTTCTCAAAATAATAAGGCAAAAGCTTCAAATTGTTTCTGCCTAAACCTGATGTCAAACTTTCCTTGATTCTTCTCGTCTTAATGTGTATGCGTGTGAGATCTTGCACTCATTTGAGCGATATAGAGCCCGCACGGTCCTCCTGTTTTCCAATTGCCAGTTTCATAGTATTTACTATTTTCTATATGATCTTTTAACATCTTAACAATAAATACATAAACATAAGCTGCAATTGTTATTTCCTTTCACATTTTCCCTACTTCTCCAACCTTCCTGCAGCCCACAGGCCGTCAGCACTTTCAGTACTTTGTTTTGTATGGGACCAAAATGGAAACATGGTCGAATCTTCGGATGAAGTCGGGCGTTATCGACATTGCTTCGGTATTTTCCTTTGTAAATGTCTTATCAATGAATGCGTCGATATCCCACAAACCTTTACAATGCGGAAGTAGTTGTTGCTGTACAAAACGTTCATAACACAAATGCAGGATATTCACACGTAGGTAGGTGTGTTTAATAATTATTTGGTTTGCTATTGTATAGTGTATGATATAAAGCATACTGTCGTATCTTATTATGATGATGTTTTAAGTTTTGGACCTATTCTTTAACAATGAAATATTAGCAGAAATCGTTGCCATTAGGTCATTCTTCAAACTACTACACAGTGTCTAAAAGACACAATTTTTCCAATTTCAAGAATTAAGTTTTGATGAAAGTGTATTTTACGAAAACAAAAATCTACCTCAATCCGAGATACACAATGTAACATTAACCCAGTGAACCATTCTACGTTATCTGAACGTGACGGAGACGTTTCCCGACGTTTCCAGCTAACAAGTGCTAAAGACGTTGCCGTCACCCTTTTTTGTTACATTTCGTCGACGTATCGGTTTAGTTTCTGAACGTGTTAAGGACTGCCAGAAAACCTATAAAAAGCTTTTCAAAGACCTGCAATGTAGACGTCTTTAGGACGATCTTAAGACGTTTACAAAGCTAATACGTGCTGAAGACGTTGCCGGCACCCTTTTTTGTTACATTTTGTCGACGTATCGGTTTAGTTTTCTGAACGTGTTGAGGACTGCTAGAAAACCTTTTAAAAGCTTAGCCAAGACCTGCAATATAGACGTCTTAAGGACGATCTTAAGACGTTTTCGAAGCTAACACGTGCTGAAGACGTTTCCGTCACCCTTTTTTGTTACATTTCGTCGACGTATCGGTTTAGTTTTCTGAACGTGTTGAGGACTGCTAGAAAACCTTTAAAAAGCTTAAGCCAAGACCTGCAATATAGACGTCTTAAGGACGATCTTAAGACGTTTTCAAAGCTAATACGTGCTGAAGACGTTTCCGTCACCCTTTTTTGTTACATTTCGTCGACGTATCGGTTTAGTTGTCTGAACGTGTTTAGGACTACTAAAATACATTAAAAAAGCTTTGCCAAGACCTGCAATAAACACGTCTTTAGGACGATCTTAAGACGTTTTCCCAGCTAACACGTGCTTCAGACGTTGTCGCCACCCAAAAAGTGTTACATTTTGTCGACATGTCGGTTTAGTTTTTTGAACGTGTTGAGGACTGGGAAAAAAACCTTGAAAATTGCTTGCTAACACCTGCAATATAGACGTCTTTAAAGGGTTCTTTAAACGTTTTCCTCACAGTAACGTTTTGCAAACCTCATCAATATGTTTACAAAACAGAATGAAAACAAGACAGCAACCCATTGAAGACGCATTGCTGTAGTGCTTAAAAGGGGTTTAATGACATATATAGCGAACACATGTAATGAACCTTTTATTTTCCATAAGATTTCGACAAAACAAACTGAAAACAAAACTTTTAATAAGCAACTACTAACACTACTAACACTATATTAACCCTTTCCTTTACAAGCTCCTTTTTTTTTTTACTTATTTACAAGGAAAGAATTTGATTGAAATCATTGTAGAAAATGGAGCATTTGCTCGTTACGAGCAAGTGCTCCTTTTTCTACAACGATTCTAATAAGCATATGTTATAGTTTCAACAAAATTGGCCAAGTGGTTATGGAGAAGAAGTTGTTTAAAGGAAAGTGTTAACGAACGCACGACGGACAATTCGCCATTACATAAGCTTAGTATGCATCTGCTCTACATTATACTATTGAACATTCTCACAACTTATGGTTAAATAAATATACAGTGTAAATCATGTATAAAATTGTTTACTTTTTCATTCTTATTTCTTTTAACCCTTTCCCTCATATAGACGCTTCTGACGCCTCTGCAACAGACAGCTTTTTGAAAACAGTGAAGAAAGAAGAAATTGCTCAATATGAGCAATTTCTCCTTTTGCCTCAATTTTTCCACCTTAAGTCAAAGGTTATTCCTTCAGTTATAGATATTTTCCATTTTTTGACAAAATATGTTCAAAATCGTCTGCTGAAGAAATGAATTGCCGTATGAGGGAAAGCGTTATATCATAATTATGTGAGGAAAAACTTGCAATTACTCAAAAATCTATATATACTAGTTAAGAAAGAGCATACAGACACTGGTAGCAAAAGGAGACACTGCATATTCAAACAAGAGGGCCAAGATGGCCTTATATCGATCACCTTTATATTTTTAAAGTGTTTAACATAACAAGTGATCCCCAGGGTGGGGTCATTTTCCACACAAGGCCTTTAATTCGACCAATCTTGGTAGAGGTCCACTAGATGAAGTTTGATTTCAAAAATCAACTTTTAGACAAGATCTCTTAGTGTTTCAATACACACTTATACTATTATGTAATACAGGTGACTGGGATGGGTCAATTTTTGACCCATGGGCTATACTTAAAACAATCTTAGAAGAGGTCAACAAGATGAAGCTACATACAAAATATCAAAATCCTGGATATTCTACAATCAGACAAGTAGATTTTTAAAATTTCTCCCTAGATATAAGGCTTTGTAAAAGAAGTGACCCCACTGGAGGAGTCAATTTTGACCCCAGGGATATAAATTAAACAATCTTGATAGAGGTCCACTAGATGAAGCTACACACCCAATATCAAAGGTCTTTGCCTATTACCTTCTCCCAATACAAGTCTATGTAAAACAAGTGAACCACCGGAGGGGTCATTATGGACTCGGGGGGGGGGGGGGGGGGGGGCGGGGCGGTTGATAATTCCCTATATGAGTCTTTGTAAAAACAAGTAACCCCTGGGGAGATGTAAATTTTGACCCCAGTGCAAAAATTTGAACAATCTTCATAGAGGTCTACTAGATGAAGCTACATACCAAATGTTAAAGGCCTCGGCATTCTATAAATAGACAAGAAAATGTTTTTTCCCCATATGAGTCTAAGTAAAACAAGTGACCCCCCAGGGGAGGGGTAATATTGGACCCCGGGGCTATATTTCGAACAATCTTCATAGAGGTCCACTACATGAGGCTACATACCAAGTATCAAAGGCCTGGGCCTTCTACTTTTAGACATAAAGGTTTTTAAAGTTTTTTTTCCCTAAACGAGTCTATGTTAAACAAGTGATCCCAGGGGAGGGGTCATTTTTTTGCCACAATTTAAGAGCTTTTCAATTATTTGTACTTTGGTTTTTTAAAAAAAACATCTGATGCAGATTTGTTGTATGTGGGAAAACTAAGGGTCATTTTAATTGACAAAAATATTATTGTTATAAAGCTGACTGGTAACATTTCTATTTGAAAGATTTCAATCCAAAATGTTTGTACATACTCTTTCTTGTTGTTATTAATTTCCACACATACAGACAACTTTTGAAAAATTGTGACAAAAGGCGAAACTACTTAAAACAAGCAACTTTTCCTTTTGCTACAATGATTTCAACTTTCTACATTACTCATCGTTCATAATTAAACATTTGTAGATGTCTACTGCAATGATTTGTGTGTGTACATACTTGTTCTTATTAAATCTTTCCGACATACAAAAAACTCTTTCAACTAAGTGACAATATGGGAAATTACTTAAAACAAGCAACTTTTCCTTTTGCCACAATGATTTCAACTTTAAGCAGGAAATTTACTTTCAATTAAAGAGCTTTTCAATGATTTTCCCTAGGATTTTAACCAATTGTCAGCTGCAGATTTGTTGTAAGCTGGTAAAATTAACCCTTTCACTCCTATAAACGCTTTCTGACACCTCTGTAGCAGACAGCCTTTTGAAAAGATAGTGACAAAAATAGAAATTGCACAAAACGTGCAATTCCTCCTTTTGCCACAATGTTTTCAACTTTTAGTCATAGGTTATCCATTCAATTAACCCTTTTCCTTATACGACATTTCTGCAGCAAATGACTTTAAACATATGTTGTCAAAAACATAGAAAATCTCTATAATTGAATGGATGACCTATGACGAAAAGTGGAAAACATTGTGTCAAAAGGAGAAATTGCACGTTGTGCAATTTCTTCTTTTGTCGCTATGTTTTCAAAAAGCTGCCTGCTGCAGAGGCGTCTATATGAGGAAAAGGGTTAAGGAGATTTTCCATTTTTTGACAAAATATGTTCAATGTTGTCTGCTGCAGAAATTTCGTATGAGGGAACGAGTTAAACATCATTCAAATTGACAAAATTTTATTATTAAACAAGAACTTTAGCTGGTTAGTTACTTTTCATTTTGTCAATTTTCAAACCAATATTATTGAGAACCCTTAAAATAATTTGGTAATTATTAAAAAATACCCTGCCTTTCATACTTGTTTGTTCACTCTAAAAGTTGTTATTAACCCCTTGCTACATAGAAAACAGACACTTTGGTGCAATAACATTTTAAAAAATTATTCTTTTGCCACAGGGTTTTTTCAACCTGATTCAAACTTACTACTTCTTTAAATTGATTTAAAGAAATTTTCTGCATTTTACAACAACAAAGTTTGAAACAAAACTGATTCAGATAAATAGATTAGGTCACAAGACAAGGGTGAAAGTTCATAATTGCAGCGCAAATTGTCATAAGAGTTAAGACTGCCAGCATGGAGCACAATATTTGAATGCATCCTTTCATAAAGGATTCTGAAAGTTTTCAGTCTTTCCATAGCTCTTCCAAAGTGAATCCAAACATAAGAGATCTTTCTACCTCATTCTACTTCCCTGGCACACAACTACCTCTGGTAAATGCTGGTATAACAAATTCTGCACCAATCTCATTTTGTTCATCCGCAATTTAAAAAAACACGGTCAGGCAATTCAAGATCATCATTCTGAATAAAGTTAAAATAATCACAATCATTTGTTAGCACTTTATAAGAAATCTTCCCTGGATATGCCCTTAATATGAAATAAATAGAACCAGCTGGGGTTATGCTGGTAAATTTAAATATATCTCATTTTAAACTTCATTTCTTTGAGTACAGTGATTTCCAATCTCAGACTGTTGATTTCATCTACAAGTTGTTGTGTCTTAATGTTGTCCTCGCAACAGTTATACTTATATACAGTATCATGTTTTGCAGCATTTTTTACATTGTACCTTTGGATGGAATGGGGTTGATAAATCAAGTTCAGCGGCTTCAAAGTTGTTTAAAGATCGAGGGCTTGGTGATACCTCAAATGGTAGTTTTTCGCTTTACACATTTCTCTGCTGTTCGAGACACAGTGTGATTAAACTTAGGTCTAAACTTTGTAAAGGTGTTCTGTAGCCCATGTTCACAATTGGCACACAATCTGTTGAGGTTATTGTTCCTTCCTGTTAACTTAAAAAGAAAGAACATAATAATAACATTCAAATATATATTTACGTATGAATATTGATTGATTGATTGGGGTTTAACGTTGTTTTTAACAATTCCTTAGTCATATGATGGCGGCCAGTTCACCTACTCATGTATTTCCTGGTTTTCTAACACCAGTACTCACACAACAATCTTTCAAAGCAACTGGCTGCTTTTCCACATAGACAATGGTGGAAGACTAATGTCGCATTAACTCTTGTCAAACGTTGGAAAGAAAGTTGGCCGAGCCCGGACTCGATCTCACGACCCCTTGATTGACAGCCTGTGTCGCTACTGACTGAGCCAATGGCACTCGGCATGTATGAATAGCCATCTTATTCTTAATCCGAATTCAATCTTTCCCGCTTAAATAAATTCAGAATAAAGACACATTTTGAAAACATTGTGGTAAAAACAAGAAATTGATCATTTATCACTATCACAAAGACAATGTTTTTAACTTCATTAAAATCATGTATTATCTTCAGAAAGAAAAATCACTTACTGCATTGTGATCAGTCAAAAGGTAGATATACTTGGAGAATGTAAGGTGCAGACAACATGGGTATAGCTAGATACCGAAAAAACCCACTTGTTTTCACGGAAACAACTTTTTCTCACGAAAATAACTTTTTATATGACTTGTAACCGTATTTTCTCCTCAAATATCACTTAAACAACACATGCCAATTGCATTTATAACAAATTAAATCCATTTTTAACATTATTTTGTACTTATTATCGAAAAATATGTATTTCGGGTCTGGCATAGGCTAAAACCCATAAAATAGGAACAAATTATTTATTAATATTTTTTGATATTGATTAAGAGTACTTTAATTCACTTGTAAGAACAGACGTATCACATTCAATCCGAATCACGCCAGTACAGCAAGCATATCAGCCTACGAAAACAACATCCTAGCAGCCCACGAAAACAACATTACATTGTCAGTTGAAAGCACCCGTTCTATTCGAATAAGATATATTAACTAAAATATGATTACAAATTGTTAAATTGTATCGTAATATGCTCGTGAATGTGCTATTAAATTAATTAATATCAAAATGTGGTTATATAGGTTATAAAGTCATATATAAAGTTGTTTTCGTGACAGCCAAGTTGTTTTCGTGACAGCCAAGTTGTTTTCGTGAACCGATTCTATGCCACTATGTAATTTCACTATTTCGCGATTATAAGTACAAAAACACTATAACAAACTGTTAAAAATTCGTGAATGTCCTAATAAGTTTATACAGGTCAAAAGGTGTGGTTTTATGGGTAATATTGTCATAAATAAAGTTGTTTTCGTGATAGCCAAGTTGTTTTCGTGAGCCGATTCATTGGGATTCTATTTATTCATACGGGTTTTAGCCTATGCCACTATGCAATTTCTCTAATTCGCGATTGTAAGTACAAAACACAATAAAAAAACCCTGTTAAAATGTATCGTAATATGTTCGTGAATGTCCTATTAAGTTAATAAAGATGAAACATTGTGGTAACTTCATGTCGCCTCAGGTCTGTTGATAGCACTTAGCTATAACTTTCTATGTGTGTCTGTCATAGCCTAGGTAATCTATGCAATTTAAGTACAGTCTGTTTTTCTGTATCACTATTGCAACAACTGACGACAATGCATTCTTTTTCCATCTTATTTTACAAAAAAAACATCAGAATAATGAAGCGAAATACTCACGCTAACATTGTTTTTGTATCATCATGATGAATTACCGCACTACGAGGTTTCATTTAAATTTGCCAATTCGTTATTACTTTTTCCCAGACGTTGGGTACTTTCTTATGGCCACGTACTGTATATATATAAAACCATTTTACCTACCACGACGTTCAGATGACGTCTTCCACATGAATTCCACGTGTTTACCTTTATACGTGATCCAAAAGAACCATGAAAGTCATTTAAAGACAAGTAGAGCTCTATAGGTAGATATGTACTAGTTATATCAGAAAACTCATCAATTCTAACTTTTTAACGGTTAAAAAGATGCACGTTATCATTCTTTCACACTCGCTGTTTAAGCGCATGCTGATTTATAGTTACACAGGGTGGCAATAGTCCATTGATCGTTACACACATTCTGCAATTATCATATTAAATATTGGTATCCATAGATATACGTGACGGTTTTATATTACCTGCAGTTCCGAACAAAAATGCTTCAGGGGCTTTTGATCTGTTTTTCGGAATCTTCCAATATGGCGGCAGCCTCGATTTCAGTTAAAGTACCCAGTAAATGTAACGTGACGTCTTGAAGACGTTTTCCAGACGTCACCGCACGAATATGTGAATAAAACGTTTATGTTAAATTTTATTCTGAAGTTAAGATGTTCTATTAAGAATATCCTTTCTTTATCGAACCCAGTTAGTAGTAGTGCAAGGTAGGCTAACAGGACAGCGATATCGAAATGAGATATTGGAGCCAGTTGTTGCACCATTCATCAACGCCAATCCGAACGTCACTATGTTTTAACAGGACAACGCTAGGTGCCACACCGCTCGCGTTTCAACCATCTACCTTCAGGAGAGAAATATCCAAGTTCTTCCATGGCCTGCATTCTCAACTGACCTGTCTCCAATCGAGCATTTATGGGACGTCTTGAAACGCCGTGTTGGACGTCGTAATCCTCAAAACGCTAATGAGCTTACACGTTTTGTGCACGAAGAGTGGGGAGCGATACCACAGGAGACGAATAAGATCCTGATTCGCTCAATGCGACGTCGCTGTATTGCAGTTAGAGACGCACATGGTGGACATACCAGATACTGATTACTTGTGAATTGAGTTTTCGCATGATCGTTGTTACAGCAGAAAATAATCTGCCAGTATTGATAGTTTTCTACTAATGTTATGAATTTCTTTTAAATGGTTGTTAACCATTAAATTAAAAAGATATTTCAGAAAAGTGTCATAGAGAGAAGAAATAAAGTGTACAAGTTTCTAGGTATCGTTTCTTTTTTGACTGAGTATATATCCCAATTTACCGGCCTCTGATGTTGGTCCTTGTTAAGTTAGCCTGTAAAAACTATCAGATCTTATAAACTGTTATGAGGTAATTGTCTTCAATAACTATTTCGATTATACAACTAATACTCACTGAAGTACAGAGAGCGGTACACTGTTCATACAAAGCATGAATAAACACATAGGTTCTCCCTTCATTCCAGTAATCTGGGTGCCAATTTAGCGAAAAGAAAAAGAAACACATTTGACAAATATTAATGTCTGTATGGTTGCATCAGAAATGTTTTCAACATAAGTATTTCACCACTTTGGACATTATGTGAATGTGTTAAACAATGAGTATATTTTCGACTGACATTTTCTGCAACTTTCTAGACGGGACAATAACTGCAAAACTACTCAATTGGTTCACATGAAACTATGATTGTTGGAAAATTGTGTTTGTTTTTGTGTCATTGTCTTGTTTGTTTTTTAAATATTCCATTTTTTCGTTATATAACTTGATCAACCAGATTGATTGATTAATTGCTTGATTGAGTTAACTATGTATTGATCGATTGTATTATTCATTCACGTATTGATTGATTGATGTATCCATTCATTCATTTATTCGTTTGTCAATTCGTAACGTCAACCCATATACATTCAACTTCTTTTCCTATGTGGAACTTTTATCCAATCTTACTCAAACAAACGATTCTTTCTGCATATTTTGTATATGTCATTTATCGTCTGTTTTCATCTATGTATTCTGCCTGTTTCCAAATCCCAAGTATCCTTTAGTAGTCAAGTAAACTGTGTTAAAGGTATGTGTACAGTTTTAACTGAAACGTTGCTGTAAAGCGGCGCAAATCACCAACTAATCAATCAACTTATTTGAGTTTCTATCGAGTTAAATCAACGATTAAATACAGATAAAAAATATGTGAATAACTGTTGAAGACCTACATTCTATCAGAGACCTAAAATAGGAAAGTTGTTTTTATCAAAAACATCTTGAGTATTCGAGGTTTTGCTGAACGTTTAGTAAGCTCACACGTTTTATACACATTAAGAGAGTTACTTATGTGATTCAAAATCGGTGAACTATTTTTCTTTATGTGTAGTATTTATTATAATGTTATATTTGAAACCCCAGACAGAGAAAAGTTCCATTAATGTCATACCCCTGATTGGGACGTTATCATACATACTAGAAAGTTATTCTATTTTAAAATTGACATTGTCTAGTAAAGTTTTCTCGCTTTGCATTGTAGTCATTCTTGTAGACAACATCTAAAAATCAACTTCCAACAGTTCTTTGATTAGAAGTGTGTTAATCTTTTTCGAAGTCTTACCTTAGTGTTCATATGGTTTTGGTTACCAATACGTATTTAAAACGTATGGTAGACGTCTACTTTATTTTTTCAAAGTCTTCACGTAGTGTCCATATGGTTGTAATTACCAACACGTTTTAAAAACGTATTGCAGACGTCAACTGTATTTTTTTTCAAAGTCTTCACTTAGTGCCCATATGGTTTTGGTTACCAATACGTATTAACAACGCATGGCAGACGTCTATTGCATTTTTTTCAAAGTATTCACTAAGTGTCCATATGGTTTTGGTTACCAATACACATTGAAAACGTAATGCAGACGTTCTACTGTATTTTTTGTCAAGAAGTTCACTTTGTGTTCATAAGGTTTTGGTTTCCAAAACGTATTAAAAACATATTACAGACGTCAACTGTATCTGTATAAAATGCTTCACTTAGTGTCCATATGGGTTTGGTAATCAACATGTATTAAAAACACATGGCAGTCGTCAATTTTTTTTTTTAAACTTCACTAAGTGTCCATATGGATTGGGTAACCAAAACGTATTAACAACGTATGGTAGACGTCTACTTTATCTTTTTCAAAGTCTTCACTTAGTGTCCATATGGTTTTGGTAACCAATACGTATTAAAAACGCATGGCAGACGTCGACTGTCTTTTTTCTATAAGTCTTTACTGAGTGTTCTTATGATTGTGGTTACCAATACGTATTTAAAACTTATTGCAGACATTCTACTGTATTTCTTTCAAAGTGTTAATTTTGTGTCCATATGGTGTTGGTTACCAATTCGTATTGAAAACGTATTGCGGACATCTGCTTTATTTTTTCAAAGTCTTCACTTAGTGTCCAGATGGTTTTGGTTATCAATACGTATTAAAAACGTTTTGCAGAAATCAACTGCATTTGTTTCAAAGTCTTCACTTAGTGTCCATATGGTTTTGGTTACCAATACGTATTAAAAACGTATTGCAGACGTCTAATGTATGTCTTCACTTAGTGTCCATATGGTTTGGGTTACCAATACGTATTAAAACCGTTTGGCAGACGTCTACTGTATTTCTTTCAAAGTGTTAATTTTGTGTCCATATGGTGTTGGTTACCAATTCGTATTGAAAACGTATTGCGGACATCTGCTTTATTTTTTCAAAGTCTTCACTTAGTGTCCAGATGGTTTTGGTTATCAATACGTATTAAAAACGTTTTGCAGAAATCAACTGCATTTGTTTCAAAGTCTTCACTTAGTGTCCATATGGTTTTGGTTACCAATACGTATTAAAAACGTATGACAGACGTCTACTGTATTTTTTTCAAAGTCTTCACTTAGTGTCCATATGGTTTTTGTTACCAATACGTATTAAAAACGTATTGCAGACGTCTAATGTATGTCTTCACTTAGTGTCTATATGGTTTTGGTTACAAATACGTATTAAAACCGTTTGGCAGACGTCTACTGTATGTCTTCACTTAGTGTCCATATGGTTTTGGTTACCAATACGTATTAAAAACGTATTGCAGACGTCTACTGTATGTCTTCACTTAGTTTCCATATAGTTTTGGTTACCAATACGTATTAAAAACGTATTGCAGACGTCTAATGTATGTCTTCACTTAGTGTCCATATGGTTTGGGTTACCAATACGTATTAAAACCGTTTGGCAGACGTCTACTGTATGATTTCACTTAGTGTCCATGTGGTTTTGGTTACCAATACGTAATAAAAACGTATTGCAGACGTCTAATGTATGTCTTCACTTAGTGTCCTTATGGTTTTGGTTACCAATACGTATTAAAACCGTTTGGCAGACGTCTTCTATATGTCTTCACTTAGTGCCCATATGGCTTTGGTTTCCAATACGTATTATAAACGTTTTGCAGACGTCTACTTTATGTCTTCACTTAGTGTCCATATGGTTTTGATTACCAATACGTACTAAAACCGTTTGGCAGACGTCTACTGTATGTCTTCACTTAGTGTCCATATGGTTTGGGTTACCAATACGTATTAAACACGTATTGCAGACGTCTTCTATATGTCTTCACTTAGTGTCCATATGGTTTTGGTTACCAATACGTATTTAAAACGTATTGTAGACGTCTTCTATATGTCTTCACTTAGTGTCCATATGGTTTGCGTTACCAATACGTATTAAAACCGTTTGGCAGATGTCTCGCAGACGTCTTCAGTGTTCCAATTTGGTGCGAAACGTATTAAGTACAATACAAACGTCTTGCATACCAACACCTATAGAAGACGTTGCCGTCACCGAAACGAATGGTTCACTGGGTTGTGTCGCGGTTAAAGCAGATGAGGTTAAACTCAAGTGTCCAATTCCAGCAGCGTTACTTAGTGATAAGTAATACTTTAATATTTAAAAGCATATGATATCGTTTTTATTTCGTCAACAAAATAATTGTTAGTGAGCAAGGTAACTATTTATGTCAACTTAGTCATTTACTTAAATACATTCCACCCTTCATATTTGACAAAATAGTAGGGAAACATGAAGAAATGAAGAAATATGCTTCTAATTATTTTGACAAACGAGAGAGCAATTTCCCTGTGGTTTTGGGGTCGCCTCTTTTGGCATGGAAACCCTTTTGGATCACTCCTGTATCGTATGTCTGTCCGTTTGATTACTCGTTTTTCCTTCACGCTTTCACTTACAGACATATCGGAAGAAGCTCGTGTTCTTTTAAGCATTCTTGTCCTACTATAATTATGTATTGGCTTTCTCCAGAATACTCTTTCGTCTGTCTTGATGTTGTACTTTTTCTTAAAGTGTCAGTGTGTATTTGTAAAATAAATATGACAGGTATCTATGATTCAGTAACCATTTTGTTTTGTATTATATACTAGTATTCGTGCACTGCTATTTTTTTTGCAGGGAGATAACATTCAATCAGTATTCATCAGAACAAAGAATGTCTAGCGACGACTGTGCTGTTTGTCTAAATGGGTTCACAGATCCGAGGTCAATGCCGTGTGGGCATACATTCTGTCAAGGATGCATACAAAGAATGGCACAAGGGTAATAAATATCCAGAAAAAAAGAATTATATACATGTACGGCAGCGACCTGTTGATTTGTAAGGAATTGTTAATTTTTAGAATGGTGGTTAGTTACATTGTTACAAGTGTAGTTTTGTTAATATACAAACAAAATGAAGGTATAAAATCGGCAAGAGACTCGGGTAGTATGTAGTTTGGTCCTTGATGCGTATTATATACCAACACAATGAAAGTATACAATCGACCAGAGACTCGGTAGTATGTATTCAGTCCTTGGTGCGTATGCTATACCAACACAATGAAGGTAAACAATCGGCCAGAGTCTCGCGTAGTATGGGTTCAGCCCTTGGTGCGTATGATATACCAACACAATGAAGGAATTGTGTGACTGTTGAATCCACTTTGTCTTAAAAAAGACTTAAAAAGAAATAGCAACACATTATCAACACATTTGCTCAGGGATACGTCAATCTATACTTAGTCAGGTTTATTTGACATCCAATGATATCGCCGTATTTTGCAAAGTCTCGATGTGTTAAATTTCATATAAATACTTAGGCTTCATACAACGCTTTAGGACAAATCGGCTTTATAATTTAATATGCATGTACGATAAAGTGCACATTGTTTATATGGAAGCGTGTACAAGCAGTATAAATAGCAACATACAAAATCTAAAACAATGTTGAGAAGGTTTGTTATTAAATGATCTTAAAGTCCATATGAATAAAATTGTATTAACGCACTGAATTTATTATTGACTAGATAAAAACGGTATTGATTCCCACAATCTCATTAAAATCAGACGTTAACAACTTTATGTACGTATTTTGTATTATATACGAGCGTGTGAGTTTATATCTAGTTTTAATGGGATTGTAATTCCCATTAACTGTATTTGGATTTATGTTACACTACATTTAAGCTGATGACAATCGACCAAATAATGAGACTATGTATAAGTTGGAGACAAAGTACCTCCAAGTTCAAGTCATTGTGGGTTAATCACTAAATCTCTTGTATAACATATTGAATTATCTCTTATCTCTTTGCTTGTTAATGTAATTTACCACTAGAATAAAGCCACTTATGAAGCGACCGCATACCATAAACGGGTTTATTTTACGTTTATAAAGGTTTACGAATGTGTTATAACTCCCAATTATTCACTTATTATTATTCAATTATTATGTTAAAACTTTAAATCATTAATACTCTTTAATAATAACATTTTCGACAACTGGGTCTTTATCAGGATTTAAAAAAAATACAACTGAAGTTTAAGTTAAGTCCACGTTTGTGGCGAAGAGATCAAATTGTGATGAAGAGATGTCGTCAGGACATCGTGACGTCATTTCTGAAGCGGCGTCATATAATTCATGTACTTTTCCATCTGCTAAAAAGTGACTTTCTATGCTATTTTGTCAAACAGTTAAATTCTAACATTCTAACTAAAATAAAGCTTACAAGTACACGAGCAAAACAAACGTAAACATTACAATCAAAAGCAACTGTGTAATTGTTAAAAGCTCGAATCCATTATTGTTACTTTATCTTTTATACATGTGCATTGTATATACGTATAACACAGTAAATAAAGTGCTTCAATTCAGCCAGTACGGAGTCCTGTTTTTAAAATGTGACCGTTATCATCTGCGCTCTATCACGAGAAATCACATGCGACCTGCATAGATAAACGAGATGTGTTACTAATTGATACGCACATTCCGAAACCATGCTAATCAAAAACATAAAACACTGAAATGTTTACAGTTTTGTAACTTTCCTTCAGTACAAACATACACAAAGTAATGGTCCAAACAACGTCAACCAGATAGTTGGAATAAATAGCTTACATAACATTAAATAATATCTTTCAGAACAAGAGTTGATTGTCCTGTTGACAGAAGGCCGTTTGATATTCCTCCAGGGGGCTTCACTAGAAACTATGCTCTACAAGATATGTTACAACAACAACAACAACAACAACAACATCCAAATGTACCCCAGCAACCTACAAGAATAACTCCATGGGCTCCCCGACCACCAACAAGGTAGAATCGAATAATATTACTGAATTGATAGTGTCATATTAATTATGTTATTTAAGAGTTATTTGCTTGTGGATAAAATTGTCGCCTTGAAAAAAACAGTTAAATTCTAACATTCTAACCAAAATAAAGCTTACAAGTACACGAGCAAAACAAACGTAAACATTACAATCAAAATCAACTGTGTAATTGTTTAAAGCTCGAATCCATTATTGTTACTTTATCTTTTATACATGTGCATTGTATATACGTATAACACAGTAAATAAAGTGCTTCAATTCAGCCAGTACGGAGTCCTGTTTTTAAAATGTGACCGTTATCATCTGCGCTCTATCACGAGAAATCACATGCGACCTGCATAGATAAACGAGATATGTTACTAATTGATACGCACATTCCGAAACCATGCTAATCAAAAACATAAAACACTGAAAGGTTTACAGTTTTGTAACTTTCCTTCAGTACAAACATACTCAAAGTAATGGTCCAAACAACGTCAACCAGATAGTTGGAATAAATAGCTTACATAACATTAAATAATATCTTTCAGAACAAGAGTTGATTGTCCTGTTGCCAGAAGGCCGTTTGATATTCCTCCACGGGGCTTCACTAGAAACTATGCTCTACAAGATATGTTACAACAACAACAACAACAACAACAACAACATCCAAATGTACCCCGGCAACCTACAAGAATAACTCCATGGGCTCCCCGACCACCAACAAGGTAGAATCGAATACTATTACTGGATTGATAGTGTCATATTAAATATGTTATTTTATTTAAGAGTTATTTGCTTGTGGATACAATTGTCATCTTGAAAAAACCCAGTTAAATTCTAACATTCTAACCAATATAAAGCTTACAAGTACACGAGCAAAACAAACGTAAACATTACAATCAAAAGCAACTGTGTAATTGTTAAAAGCTCGAATCCATTATTGCTCCTTTATCTCTTATACATGTGCATTGTATATACGTATAACACAGTAAATAAAGTGCTTCAATTCAGCCAGTTCGGAGTCTTGTTTTTAAAATGTGACCGTTATCATCTGCGCTCTATCACGAGAAACCACATGCGACCTGCATAGATAAACGAGATGTGTTACTAATTGATACGCACATTCCGAAACCATGCTAATCAAAAACATAAAACACTGAAATGTTTACAGTTTTGTAACTTTCCTTCAGTACAAATATACACAAAGTAATGGTCCAAACAACGTCAACCAGATAGTTGGAATAAATAGCTTACATAACATTAAATAATATCTTTCAGAACAAGAGTTGATTGTCCTGTTGACAGAAGGCCGTTTGATATGTTACAACAACAACAACAACATCCAAATGTACCCCGGCAACCTACAAGAATAACTCCATGGGCTCCCCGACTACCAACAAGGTAGAATCGAATAATTTTACTGAATTGAAAGTGTCATAATAAATATGTTATTTAAGAGTTATTTGCTTGTGGATAAAATTGTCATCTTGAAAAAAACTGTTCGGAGGTATAACTTTTGTCACAAAGTAGTACAGCTCCCTTTCCGAGTTCAACTGTGGTTTTAAAAGATGACAGCTACACAGGTGCCACTAGTTGATTGTATTATATAACTTTAAAACAATCTGATTATTCCTCGATGACATTTAGGTAAAGAAACCGTTCAACAAACAACTGTCCCATTTCTTTTGCATGTTTACCTTCAGTCTTCGGAATCTGCAAAATATCAATCAAATAAAGCATTCAGATCTCGTAACAGCAATGAATTACATAATAGTAAACTTGATGTTAAAGAATCTTTAAAGATAACATTGAATTTATGCTGAACATGTTCAACAGTGTTTACATGTCTTGTAATTGAGTTGGTGTTATAAACAAGATAAGAAAAGTTTCACAATGACATAAATACAAGTGTTCACTTTACTTTTCGAGACCTCTTTTGTTTGAGTTGAAGTGTTTGTATTCATTGATGTGGAATGTAACTAAATAGTAATACTTTTTATCACAGTTAGATATAATGAACGATATCAATGGTAAGTATGGAATACATGTGTTCTTTTAGGTCCACAGAACAACGCGCTACAAATTATGAGATATTCTATATAAATGTGGGGCAAGACCAGACCGCTGATGACTACCGTCCTAGGACAAAGTAAGATTAATATATGGCGATAGTTTCCTTAACTATAAACTATTACATTTAGACTAGTTTTGTAACACTACGCAATGTTGAAAATAAAGGGTGATATTTGAATTTATTTAGCGGGAAAAATATTGAATCTACATTCATTGGTTATTATTGATTTAGAAACGCCTTCAGTTGTGGTTTTGTAATATATTAGTATAGCATTATATAGGGCTTTCCTGATGAATATATATTTAAGGATCTCAACAAACTTAACGATTTGAAAAGTTGTTGCGAGATTACGCTTATCGTCACATCAATTACTTATTGAAACAGATCGACATAGACAAATCAAAAGAGAAGATAGGACATGTACTCTCTGCAATTTAAATGAAATTGAAGACGAGTTTCATTTCATAATAGTTTGTCCTTTTTATCAAGAACTAAGACATATATATATATATATATATATATATATATAAAAAATGTATTACAGAAATCCTAATATGTACTTATTCATTTCTATGTTAAACTCATCAAATGTAAATGTTTTAAATGCAATTGGAATATACTATACCAAAGCTAACCACAAAAGAATAAGTGTTCTTAACGTAGTAAATGATTAGACGTTGAGAGTTATGGCTCCTTTTTCTGTTGAGCTTATTGCTTAACATGGCATGAAAACATAGCACCAAGCGCTTTATCGGAATATCTGCATACTTATATATTCCGCTCATTTCAAACATTATTTCCGCCTTCTTGGGAAGTGCATTATTCTTTTAAAATAGTATTTTGTTAAACTGTATGTCTATTTTTTTTTCGTGTGCACATGTATATTGTGAATGTTTTGACGATGAACCATATGTGGTCAAGTCGTATGAATAAACTTCTGTTCTGTTCTGTTCTGTTCTATATTGTTTTCTCTTCGGCGGAAGTAAAATATGAGGAGTTAAACCTGAGAATGAAAGCTATTTCGATTGTTATTTACTTTTATTATCAAATCGGACGTTGTTTAGTTGTCATAAGGTATCCATCTTTTATAGTTAAACTGATAGGCACCAACGAGGCGTGGTTTTAAAACAAACAATTCACATTTTCAAGTATTCTCATAACATGGCGCCTCATCACTGTGTAGTTATAGTTGGCTTAAAATATTTGCCATGGAGACCGTGACCTATTGTTCCGTCAGTTTTCTACCACTGTTGCCGGAAGTGAAACCATTGGGGGGTTACTAGAAAACCAGAAATACACGTCAAATGTATGGTTTACTATGTTGCATTGTTATATTTACGCATTTTATTCATTTGTTTGGTTGATAACATTAAATAAACCAAAAAGTTATCATTATAAAAGATTATTTGGACCACATACGACTGAGTGACCTGTTGGTCTACTGGTTCACTGGCTGCATTGTCAATCCAGATGTCTAGGGTTTAAATCCCGGTTCTGGTTCTGGGTTTGTTAAGTTGCTTTAAGTGTCTGTATCGCGTGCTATATACCGAGTACGTTAAAGAACCAAGGGGCATTTTCGAAAAAGCAAGTGTATCGCACCCGGACTCCCTTGTAACTAACTATGTCTCTTTAACTTATCTGCACCTGTCAGATGCCTGTACATGGTATAGTGTACACCATCAAATGGGCCCATAGAAGCTAAAATATGCTCAATCACAGACATTGTTCTCTATAACAACATTACATTACAAAACCGATACTGAAGATTCGGTAGTGCACCCCGACACGAGATGAAACCGGAAAACATGTGAAAATAACAAAAGACAACCTGAATCTATAAACTGTTCAGAATTTAGAATATATATTTAATGCTTATGATGAACAATGACTAACATGATTAATATGAATTGAATTTAATTGCTTATTATGAGCTGATTCTAGACTCATAAAATTCTTTCGATTAAATAGAAAACAGTGTTTATTGCGATCATGTGGTGGAATTTGCGCCATTTGACAGAGAGGGCGTATATATTGTGTTCTTGAATGTTTAAATAATTTGTTCTTTTTTATGCCGTGTGTTTTTGCTCCTGGAGCAGCACCTTTTTACTTGTTGATGGTTTTACCGAGATATCTTAAATTCTAAGAACGAAAAAGATTGAAACGAATAAAGAACACGCAACGTGTTCTTGGCCTGTTAAGATACTTTATCAATGTTGAGACTTATTCGAATGAATGTCGAGTGGAAAAAGTAAACATCAATGCTCCTATGTCGTGGATTTGAACAAATTGTGTACATATTAACAATATGTTAATGTCAACGAAAACAACTTGACTTAAATGTGTTCAAATCAGATACTATTTGGCATATGTTTACATGCCAAATTAAAACTGAAACTGTCTTTTAAAACATATTGTAAACAACGTTCTATCTGTATCGTTTATTGTTTTAATAAATATTGATTGCTTTTGAATATACCATCTAACGTCCATTTGGAAGCTCAAATATTAATTATGATATGCAAGATATGGACAAATCAGAAACATCAGAGGTAATGTAACTGACAAAACACCCATGGCTTGCGAAGATGAAGTTGAGGTCACTTTCGCAATAACGTTTGCATAATGTATATTTCCAGGATATAATGTGACCTAATTACCTGCTTGAATAAAAAACATTGTGTATTACTTCTTGTTAAGTACATGTTCAAATCTTAAAACTGTGGCATTACCTTTTACAGCACACGAACCGAAGCTGAGCTTCCACTGCGTAAGTAAGCGTGCGTTTCAGATATTCTTCTCATACACTACTTAGGGTTGGAATGGAAATGATGCAAGAATCTCTGTTCAAAGCTTTGAAAAAAATATTTATGATTATATGATGTTAGCTACAATTTGAGGAGCATTTTCATCAATTAAAGGGATATAACTTACACTGATATTAATGCTCTTGATTAGTTTTGATAACTATTGTTATCTCCCTTAAGAATGTATTCCACTATTTGGATTTGTTAAACAAAATGTGTTTATGTATGTGGCTTGTAGGAAGTATTTGCCATTTTTTCCTGAAGCAATATGCTGTATGCTATCATTTGAGGGGCATTTTTTCTTAATTAAAGGGATATAACTTACACTGATATAAACGCTCTTGATTAGTTTTGATTACTATTGTTATCTACCTTAAGAATATTTTCCGCTATTTGGATTTGTTAAAAAAAAAAGTGTTTTATGTATGTGGCTTGTAGGAAGTATTTGCAATATTTTCTTGAAGCAATATGCTGTTTGCTACAATTTGAGGAGCATTTTTATCTCAATTAAAGGGATTTAACTTACAATGATATAAACTCTCTTGATTAGTTTTGATAACTATTGTTTCCTCCCTTTAGAATTTATTCCGTTATTTAGATTTGTTAAAATCATGTGTTTTATATATGTGGCTTGTCGGAAGTTTTTGCAATTTTTCCTGAAGCAATTTGGTATTTGCAAATACAAACTATATGTAAACATTTTTTTTTGAGACTTAGGAGCCTCAATACAAATACAAATACGGATCATCATCAGCATTTAGCTTCTCAAGTCGAGTCATCAGACGAATTCTGCGGTTTATTGTAATATTTTAAAAATGTACCCTTGTCTATGAACATCAGGGCATATATTAGTATAACAATCAATGGCAATAGCCCTCACGATTGTATTGTGCTTTGTATATGAAGGAAAGATAACAGCTTTATGTTGTATATGAATAAATCGTCATCATCTCAATTATTTAAAAATATGACAAAGTTTTGATATGTGTAAGTTTTCTATTTATGTCAGATACTAAAATACGAAGAAACGTGAGGCATGTTCTGAAAATAATGGTGGACGACCGTGATCATAAATTCCGTACGTATATATAAAACACTGCTGTTCCCATTGATATAAATGTCATATTAACGATCGAGTCACTGCCACTCATAAAGTTGACACTTACACTACATTGTGTCTCTGACTTGTCCATCAATTAAAATTTCAGTCGAAAATTGAACACCGAGAGAAAGGAATAACGAAACATTTATCTTAATGCTACTTAGTGCCACATCTTACATATATTGAGAAACGATCATATTATTAAGACCACGAACGTGCAGCAAATGATTTAATCCAATCATCTCCAGCGCCAACTTGATATAAAAACTTCATTTATTATTAGGTCCTTTGGTAAGGCCTTGCCAAGATAAAGTTAACATAGAGATGACCCAGTGGTATATGAGGTTATGTCGTTTGAATGATTTTCGAGTGTCGACGGACGGAGAGTGATACGAAAAGCTCACGATGAACATCTTCCGGATCGAACAAAAGTTGACAAAGCTAACTTTCCTACGATTGAAAACATTAACGAACTATTTGATACGTTTACAAAATAGAATACTGTTTATAGGGTTGTTATTATACCGGGTTTGTTGATAGGATTTTTCCAAACAAGTTGAAATTCGACGATGTCATCGATGATGCGTCAAAAGAGTTGAAACTTGCTCTCACCAGATTTCGAATTTCCTTGCCGAAGGATAAATGAACACCGAGTTAAAATATTTAAAATCTTGTTTTGACAAATAAATGACAATCGCAAAATGTCTGAACAGTTTACCAATGACAACACGTGACTTTTATTTATTTTAGTTGAGACAGGTTTAATATAGATTTATCTTAACGTAACAACACGAATCATATGGGAAATAAACAGTTTTGTATGCAATACTTTCAATGCTGTTGAAACGCGGTACTACGCAGTCATTGACGCCGCGGGAAAGCGCGGCGTCAGTAGTGAGTAGGTTTTAATTTAGAACCATGCTGTGACTTAATCGAAAAAGGGAGCAACCAACATTATTTATTGTAAAGAAAAACTTTGTAATATGTTTGAAAAAGACAACCTTTATAAATCAATCAATTGTATTAACTGATTTAAGAAACATCAAGATGCAAAAGATTACAAATCTTTAGACACATTTAATTTGTATTTAATAACTGTTCCCAAACTTCCTAGGCTACGCCTTTTTTTTATAGTTTGAGTTACGGCCTTAACGACACGGTTATTCAAATCTCAGAACAAAAGTTCACTTTTCCCTAACTTCCATGGCTACGCTATTTTAATTGTTTAATTATTCGGTGGATGTTTTTGCCTATTTATAAAATTATGTTGTATTTCTAAACTTAAAACGTTACTCCCCATACAGTTTGTTCATTTAGACTATTGTATTCTTGCTATATGTTGACTTTACATGTGAACTTTACGTTTAATCTCATAAATGCTCAATTTTGACCATAAATATCTATAAACTTTTGAAAACTACTTCGTACTTTTTGTTTATATACTCCCGTTTTTGTTATCATACTTCTGCTCAACTGGAAGGAGAATAGACTTCCCGCTCTTCTTCCAAAGCTTGTGTCATACTTAACTTATAACTAGAGGCATTAAACCTTAACATTTGTTAATATTTAATCACTTATGTTTTTTGTTTTTTATCTAATTGATCCAGTTAGAGCAGATTTAAAACCGTTTATTGGCAAGAAATTAAGAAACTTCAGCTTGTATGACACATTATTTATGCAGTCAATGTTAAGCAAACTGTAAACCAAATGGTTTCAGGACCAAACTTGTCGTTTCACGACTAAATTTTACATGCTGAATATCACACAGATCGCAGCATATAAAACGTCTAATCCCTACGTCCATATTGATCCTTTCTGCTCTTGGTAACTTTGTATTGCAGGCTATGGTAGCCAGGTGAGCAATGTAGGCACATCTTGGTCTTATTGTTAAAAATAAAGGGACATTTTGCCTTCTTGTATGAAATATTTACATCCTGTCTACTTACACGTTATTTAAATGTACTGAACTGCATCTGCTACCTTTACATCATGCTTCAAAATCATACGCGGCGTCTTTGATGCTTTGCATCAAATTTTGTCTTGTATACTTAAGGTAGTAGGAACCTAATGGGCAACATTTCAAATTGTGATCAGCTTGTTAATTTCTTAATGTGTATCATTTCTTGGATTCAAAAACAAAATTTAAAAGAAATTTACCCTCAAATAACAATTTACAATCAAATAACTTTCAGAATTTTCGATAAAAACGAAATCACCCGAGAGACAAGAAAAATCCTTTATTTCATTTACTTTTCAACATTTTGGTAATACTTTGGTATCAAAGTAACAAGAAATATATTTGCTTTCAGAACTAATACATTATTGATAACATCACCAACAAATATAATCAAACTATACTGAAATAGTCATATCGTATTACAATTTTAAAATACTATTTTGACCGCGTAAAATTGGGACATCGATGTTTAAAAGCAAAAATCAACAAGTTCTAGAAATACTCATGACCTGTTCTTATTAATAATTTACTTTAACCTTTTGGGAACATTATGCCAAAAAATCAAAATGTTTTAACAGTCTCATTTAAAGAAAAATAGAGTTTGAAATTCCCAACCAACTATTTCAACCGTAACTGCAAGTAATAACATCTTCAAAAGATCTAATATTTATGTATAGAAATGTATTTAATTACTTTTTAATGAAAGTACAATATAAACTTCTGTAAAAAGTGTTAGCTAATGAAAACATAGATGAAAAAAGAAAAAAAGATTTGTGTTTCTAGAGGGATTCGAACCACTACTTGAAACCCTCAAAAGATTTGAAGTTCTGCGCTTAACAACATAGGCTATGGCATTAAAATTGAAGAATTTCAAGTGGAGGTTTTCATTACGCTCCTACTACCTTAATGCCTAGTTTAATTTAGAGCGCGTTCTTTAATAAGTAAACTTGTTTTATCAGGAACTTAAACCTACAAGCGTGATGTTGTGCATATGTCGCCTAAAGAGCTGTGCCCTTGCTAAGGATTTCATGGACAAAGATAACACTGATACGCATCCCAAACCACAACAAGCTAAACTTTCAGCTCATACGACATTTTTTCTTTTTCAAATGTTGACGATTTCTTTTTGTTTTGAGCTGTTTTTGACAAGTCAAGTGCGCTTGGTAGTGTAAATTTGCAGTGTCTTAATGATCTTTGTAGAATCTAGTTCCAGTGAATGAATTTGAGATTAGACAATTATGTACCTGTTTATGGAGATTTTGAGGGATTACATTGAGAAACACTTATCTATTCTTAAGCATCGTTTCATAGAAGCCTTCTGGCTAAATTAAACGAACACACATCGTACATTTGATGAAAGAAAATGTTGACAACATCGTTGTTAAATGTAAATATTTATTGTAACAGAACCCCTTATACTATAAAACAAACACACAAGATTAACTGTTTAATATGTTATATAGGAGTTTTAACCCTAATATTAACAAAAGACGTTGTCAACTGTCAGACAATTACACCTGACCATTAATTCATTTACTATCGAACAGCATCATCAATTCGAATGTTTCTTTTCCAGGTTCTAAATTCCTTGTCGCAACGATGTTGTTGATAACCTTTTCCAGATTTATTGCAGGTGAGTATAATAGAGACACAATATTTGTTTAAGTGTATTATTAAAATTCTCCTATCGAGTGAAAGACAAGGGGTAATATTTGAAAGCGTGTTGGAATCAGTAGTGAAATCCTAACCATTTTAAAGATCTGTATACATTTCTATATATAATAACATCTTATTCCCTCGGTGTCTCTTAATGTCCAATATTCAACATTCTTTAGTTGTTTTACACTTCATAAATATAATGTGTAAAAATGTAAATCAACCGCCATTCCTATTATTTCCTCCCTCCAAACTCTGATTTGAACCATTCTATTAATAGCCATACAATCATGACTATCCACAACAGTTATATGTCAAAATAATTCAAGCTAGAGAAAGAACCGGCATGTATAAACGTCAATACTATGTCCAAAAGCACAACATTACCTAAAATACATGTTTCCTACTGCTGTCATTTTATAAAAACATTACTTAGTCGGTAAATACAATGCTTTACTGTTCAAGCGATTGAAAGCAATCGAGTCTTGAGATTAAAAAAAATAATAGGTGATAATAAAGATACAGAATGATTATTTACATCTGACCCGAACAAAATGTTCATCGTCACATACAGAATACTTTAACATACATGCAACACTGGCAATTGTTTAATATAGTCATAGAATAACAAATTTAAATTGAAATTTGATTACAGATAAAGATGTAGTAGGCAGGAAGTAACTATAATGTTTTAATGTTTGCAATTTGATATTGTTTTATAAATAGAAAAACTGTTCCGGTATCCTTTAATTTCAAACACGTGCATAAGGATCAGAGCATGTCAGAGACGATGGGATTCGTAGTTTACATAGACATTCCAACTGACACACGATGCAAAATATACGCGTGCATGTGGAAACAAAGATAAAACAACAAATACCATACACACGCACACACTAAACAGAACATGTCTGCTAGAATTAATCATAAACCTGTTTATCTGGAAATCGTTTCTTTGTTATTTTGTGCATATTATATATAAATGGGCGAATATCCAAATGAAAATAATAAAGAGTTGACAAATTAGATGATATATAATCCGGTGTCAACTGTATTTCTAATATTTATACATTTCGTTTTCAGAACACTAGCTACATCTATACGTATACTCAATTTGAAGTTGATACATGCATAGTGTAATACTTATGACCCTGAAAAGATGACCGGACGAAGACATTTTCTTTCTATATTTCGGGGGTGTTATAGCCGAAACCACCAATGCAGTTATAGCTTTTAACTAGCACTCAAGTTAAATGTAATTTCTGGCATGTAAAAAGTAAATTGCTTATCTTCTTTGGATAAGGATATTTCGCCCTTATGCAAAGTTACCTTATTTCAACCAAGGCAACGTTCGATCGCTGCTAAGAGTCACAATTGAATAAATGCGATAGGTCAAACTTTGGATTGGTTACAATTTGATTGAGCCTGTTCTCTATAAGACGAGGTTCATACACCCAATACCTCAAAACCCATCCGCTTTCTTTATTGAGTTAAACACAAAAGTTATGATCAGAATACAGAATACAAATTCTACTTTACAGGTGCTGTGAAACTGTCATCAAATTGCTCGATGGAACAAGATGTTGCAGTTTATCTGTTTGTAAAGAGTTGGATTGGGTTCCTGTTCTGGTCAATTATCCATGGTCTCGTGATAAAAAAGAAAATAGGTCGAGCCTTGACGAATCTATTTTATGAAATCTTCCTCGTCGCTACCACGTTGTTTGTATTCATTTGGTTAATAATAGGTACTTTAAGTTACTAAATTGGTAAAACGCAAAACATTCATTTTGAGCGGCGCAAAAACCAACTGTAAGGCAGTGTCGTCCAGTGTAGACATATATCAGCCAGTCTGATTTTTCTCCGCACTGTTTGCCAATTAGTCATTGAATGTTTGAAGAAACATCTCGTGCATGAATGCCAAGCATATCTTTCTACACATGCACTAATTACGTTTATGTTGATCTTGGAATAGTTCAGCTAATTGCACTTTTATTCCTATTCTGATTAATTTCATATACTTTTTTTAATTTATTTTTTTATTGATTTCATGAAAAATGTATCAAGAAGATTTTGGTTATATTAATATATGAACTGGAAGCACTCCCCAGTATTTGCATACGCTTTTATATCTGATCATAAGTACCCTGGAACATTTCCAATTAATTTCGTTCCTAAGGATCCATTTGTTAAAAAGTTAATTACAAAACCCATATATCGCTTTAATAAAACAAAAATGCTCAAAAAAATACATCGTGTGAAAGAATTTGGTTCGAAGGCATCCTAAATTATTACCTTATTCCGCACTCCCTTATAGTTTGAAACTAAATACTTTATTTTTTCTGATAAATGCAAGCTAAATTGTACGCGTTCTATGAAAGATTACATATACAACGGATGAAAACATAGATAAGAGACAAATTGACTATAAAAAAGTATTCCTTCTCGCAGTAATATAATGTTTTATTCAAAAGATGTTATACTTGTAAAACGTAATTCAATATTTAATATTTATATTTCTAGGAAGTGTATGGGTCTTCGGAAAACATCAGGAAATGAGGGAGGACTGTCCGCTAGTAGCGGGTATAAACAGTTGGACTGCAGACTTCATAAACTTTGCAATCTTTCTTACAGTGCTGGATTGGACATTCGTTACCGTTTTCTTATTTTTCTTCCTATATATTCTATGTGATGATGATGCTGATGAATAATATAAATGGTAATACATACTGGATGGTGTTAAACATCGTTTTAATTGAACTATCGCACATGTAAAACAAACAGAATACTTGTAACTTATAACTTATCAGTATTCTAAAAAGGTATACATCAATGTTGTATACAATAACTGTCTTAAGGTATATCTGATACTACTCTTTTAACAGAATATAAATAAACATTTTTTTTTACCAATGTACGTTTGTAAATATTTGTAATAGCCATAAGTTCATTTTGTAATTGTTAATGGTTAATGTAATGTGTATTTGTCGAATACCTAATACAACTTAATTGATAAGTTTAATAATGTTGAATTATTGAAAATCAAACCAACGAACTACATGCATTATTTATTTATTTATCTAAGCCGACTTCATGTACACTCATATATAATTACATAGTTACAATGTTAAGGAAAGACAAAAAAAGAAAATATTTATGCAGTGTAATATAAGATACTGGCATACGTAAGTATGTAATACAGCATGGTCTGATAACAATTATAAACATGAAACAATCCAAGAATCAATATTCAGGTACATGTAAATTCTTCTGGCCTTATCTAATTATGATTGATTGCAGTGGTTGGAGTTTAAGGGGTTTCAACAGCAATACAGTTGCATATTAATGTTGTCATTTGTCCTAACGTGGATTTCCAGGCTTTATCGTGCATGTACTCAACCTAACATTCTTCCAATATACTGGCAAATTATGAACTCTAAGACGAGAGGACCACGATGGCCCTGTATGGCCTATGCGTAGTCCCACTATTTGGACGTTAAATATTCCATTGGATGTGAACAGCCTTAGTATAAAATCGCCTTCATGAACATCCTTAGTATAAAATTGCCTTCGAGACCAGAAATCTGGACAAGACAACTGACTACCAAATTATTGGAAGACGAATGGCGCTGGCTCCAATGTCAATCATCGGAAAGAATGATTTGCCGATTCGGGATTTTCACTCAAGAACCATGGGTTGACAGCCCTGGGTATAACCGACTTAGCTTTCGAGGCGCGTTTATGAATCGTTGAACAAATGTTGTACTCATGTCGTTGCAAGTTTTACATTAGACTTAATAGAAATAAAGCTAAATTTCTTAGACTTCATAAGTTCTAAGACAATAACATCTATAGTTGGACTTAACATAATCAATTCAATGCAAACGAACTCGAATTCGAGATCAGAAATCCAAAATAAGCATATAACTCGCTTGAGTAGCATTATTAAGCATATATAAACTTTGAAAAAAGATAGAAACTAGCGTTCCCTTTGATTGCCATGCGTTCGACCAACCATAGTTTTGTCATGGTGTTTTAGCAAGGGGCTCGTTAGAGCCAATTGCTATAGTAGCTGATTTTATAAACGATGCATCATTTTGAGACTGAATCTAGACAGGCGTTTTACGATATCGGCATTGAATTACTTCACATCTGTCTTTCTACATCAGCTCTCCGTTTCTGAACACCATCTCGACTTCATATAGATGTATTGGTGGTTGCAGATCGTACATAATGTCAATGAAAGTGGATGACTTGTGGAATATTTTGTTAAAAATGAAATGACTGTTGCCAGCTAATTCCCATGTTGGTCATCTTGAGCCGCCAATAGGCAGTGCATTGTAATACTTACCTATATAACTGTATTAACATGATTCGATCAAGTATGTGGTGATTTCATATTATATTATTGTACTTATAGAATCCACTCCATTAGCGTTGACGATTTCAATTTCCTTCTATAAATACAACTAATTGAGCGCTTATAGCACTGATGATCTGTAATTGTATTTATACTTATGTCAGTACAGTTACGAACTATCGTTTTTAGCAAAGGGCTCGTTAGAGCCAATTGCTATAGTAGGCGAAATCAGAAGACACTTATCATTTTGAAACTGGAATCTAGACTAGTGTTTTACAATGTCGGCATTGAATTACTTCACATCCTTCTTTCTATGTCAGCTCTCCGTTTCTGAACACCATCTCCGGTTCAGAGAGATGTCTTTGTAGTTGCAGATCGTATATACTGTTATGCAATTTGATGATCTGTGGAATATTTTTTTAAAAAAGAATGAACTGTTGCCAGTTTATATTAAAATGCGGTTACTTGTTAGCATATGAAGTCGGAAAATGGATTTTATTCGACATCCCTTACCCAAAAGAAAGAACTCGAAAGAAATGTTAATGTTAAACTATATGAATTACATGATTAAAAAATAAAATGTATTTCTACTCTGTTAACATGACTTGATAACGCGCAACATGCATGGATAAATTAAAGCAGTATGTGCATACCTTGTTCAGGTATCATTCACACACTTAACACATTAAAACAGTATGTGCATACCTTCCGCAGGTGTAATTATGATTGTTATTACACATTCAAATTTGGATTTGAATTGATGACTTTACATTTGAAAGGGGAGAGTGCTGTGTATATTGTCTTAACTAACTTGAATGAAAGTGTATCCACGCAAAGCCACGCCGCTTAGTGTCACATATTTCTGTATAATACATGTAGTCCATGTAATTCTTTGTAGTATTAAATATTTTGCTAAGCTACATGGTTGTTCCCTCATTCAATGTTGTAAACATACACAACAAATTGGCGACGAAGTTGGGATTTCGTACCGCTATAAATGATAATAATTATGTAATTGAGGTCATCGTGGGCGTTGGAGCTTAATGGCTAATCACAATCGGAACAAATCAAATAAGTATGTGCATACGTTTATCAGGTGTATCATAATTGTGATTTCAAAATTTAATTTGAACTTATGGCTTCACATTTGTATATTGTCTTAACAAATGAACTCATGGATGAGTGCATCCGCTCAAAGCGACGCCTCTTAGTTTAACATATTTCTATATAACCCATGCATTTCATGTTATCTTTGTAGTATTAAATATTCTACTAAGCTAGTTAGTTGTTCCTTCATTTAATGTTGTAAACATACACAACACGGCCCTTGCGTTTAAAATTTCAATATTTATTCGCATCGTTGTGCAAAATCGGTAGGACGGTATAAATGTCAATAGAAATTGTGTGTCGTGAAAAACACTAGAAAGTAGTACCTTCAGATCATCAATGTCTACAACCTTCTCATTGAATATTCACACTTATTGAAAATTTGAAAGAAAACAACAAAAACAGTACATTTATTTGTTCACCTATGTTATGGAAACATAACATGTTTAGTTGTTTTGAGGCAGCTGTGACTCAGGCTGCATAAAGCCATGCTAGACTGACGGACCATTCATTATTGTTCTTTTATAGCACAGTGTAAATATTCTTTTGTTTATAAAATGAATCATGTTAATTCTAAATGTATTATATCAATTATTTCAAACAAGGTAAAACAAATATGCCACCTTTTTTTTTTGTTTTTAGTAACAAGAAAATGTAGATACATATTGTTTATTTTTTGCTTTGATATTTTAATTGGAATTTCAATATAGTTTTCATTGTTATGCAGCGTTCTTTTGGTTTTGACATAGCATGCATTGTGATTAATGCATCAATACGTGTGTAAACTATGCAACGACCTCTGTGAAATACCGCCAGTCAAATAAAAGTTTTTGCGATAGACCCCCATTCTGTGTATACATTAGTGTGCATTCAACTCAAATATCATATAGCGGACATAACAAGGTGTTCTTTTGGAGTGTATGGGATCGGTAAATCCGTGTCCTAATGTATACCGTGATCTGCAGTTAACCCATTGCTGGCAGCACTTTGAGTGCTTTGATTATTAAAATGCTTTCAAAAGTACATTTACCTTCTAAAGTTCATAGCAACTCTGAAATATTGATGGCTTCGTTCGAGGATGCAATAACTACATCTTGTACAAGCTGTAGCTTTGGCCTGTTTGAACAGGACCACCGATAGAATTATATATATGTGTATATATGTCAATAGACTCAATGAACCACAAACTGATAAGAATATATGAGCTTACGTACATTGACATTACCTGTATAGATACTGACATATAGGCCAATGCGGCAGGGTGTTATTCCAACAAACTTTGTATTATGTTTTATCATATGTTATAAACAGGTCACTTGAAACAAATATTTACTTACTTACTTACGGTTGCGCCTTCTATTCCCGTCGGGTAATATCTGAGACTTTTATATACTAGTAATGGATTTCCCTCCTTGAAGCTCAGGATTGTTGGATCAGAATTACGACTGGCTCGATGGTGTTAGCGTAAATAGATGAGTAGTTCTGGTTACTTACCCAGGACACGCAGTGATATAACGGGAAAAGCGTTGAAAGTGGCGTAAAACATCACGCTACCATGTCAAAATAATCAAAAATGAAAACATTCTTAACGTGTATTAATTTGGCACCAAGAATCGATTGGGTGGATGTTGCATGATAAACCCGTTTTGTCATACAGCAATTAGCAGCATGTGATTTGAAAAATAGAAACATATATATATCTTTTGAATATCAATAGCGTGGCACAGGGAGAAATTTCTCGTCATTAGCATTTTCTCATTATTTCCACAATATGTTCAAGTTCGTCTGTCGCAGAAGCGTCAAAATGTTTCTCTGACAAAGGTTTATTAAATCTGTCAGCGCCAATATTCTAAAGTAGACTCATCCATGTTCAAAATTTGGCGACTTCAAGTGTTATGTTATAAGAGTTTCAGAATAGTATGATAAGTAAAAGGCACTCAATGCTGATTTCAGGTGAAACAACGCGTTACCAGCTGGCCCACATGAATCTGTATTGTTAGGAAAACTTCAAAATTGCCATTGGCGCTAAAAGAGTTCAATAACTTAGTACGAACGATATGCTTGGTATGTTACATGTGTTTATGTTTTGTATATGAAACTCAAATGTTATTGTCAAGGTTGCATTTTGTCGTATCCTCAGCACAACATGTTGGCAACAGGAGTAAATGGCCTTTTTCCCATAAGGCTTTCAACTTTATACAATAATTATACATAAGTTTATGGAGAGGTTTAGAATATTTGCCATAAGTTTTCAAAGTCGTATGCTGCATAATTGTTGTATGTGGGAAAGATTTCAGGTATGACACATACGAGCTGATTGTTTTTGACTTGCATTGGATAGAAAACAGGAATTTCTAAAGGAGTTTCAAACGTGTATGAAGAATGGGATGCAATGAGACTGATGCGAATCCAAAGTGTATGAAGAATGGGATGCAGTGACATCCCGTTACCTTGATGCGAATCAAACGTGTAGAAGACTGGAATGCAATGAGACCCTATTTCACCTGATGGATGCGAATCAAACGTGTTTGAAGATCGGGATGCAATAAGACCCCATTTATTCTGCTGCGAAGCAAACGTGTATGAAGAATGGGATGAAATGATGAGACCCTACTTCTCCTGATGGATGCAAATCAAACGTTTATGAAGACTGGGATGTAATGACACCCCAATTCCATGATGTTAATCAAACATGTATGACGACTGGGATGCAATGACACCCCATTTCCTCTGATGTAAATCAAACGTGCAGAAGACAGGGATGCAATGAAACGCTATTTCTCCTGATTGTCACAAGATGGTCAAGGGTCGACAACTCACTAAAGTAGAATTGAACGCCGATCTTTGAATAAAAATATATGTTTAATTTACAGTTATGAAATATATACAATTTTAAATAGTCACTTTCTTTCCTGACAAATCGAGAGGCAATAAAGATAAAATTACTCACGCACTCTCATCCACACTCTCACCCAAATCACTCAACCTGTCCAATCACTACTATCCATGATAGTTGGAAGTGTTCATCACGTTGTCCTTCGGATTCAAACGTCTCCCTTTCCTGACTTCACCGAGTCGATGTACTCATATATACTGCGTCGCGTATATCCTTGGATTCCGGGACCGACAAGCCACACAACTGTGGATATATGGTTCTACACGTCCTATGACGGCACTCCTCCTAATGTCCCCCGTTACGACGTCTTATTAAGTTGTGGACTGCGTCACACACACTGGTTCTTCAAACTTCTGCGTTTCGAACTTCGATTGTCTGGCTATCGCTATGGACTAGCCATAGACATAAAACGGCTAAAATTGTAATAAATAACCATGTCTTACAATAATATCAATAATGTTCCGAAAACCTAACAGCCTACCATTTTATACTCCTATGGTAGCTCATCTCTATACACTATCCTTTTACATTTCCCACTTCCATTCTTATCCTTTTCATACAACCATATCTTTCTCAATAGCATATTAACACATTGTCTCGCTCCTAACGGACTAAATTTCTGTAAAAACCATTCACTTCGTGAACCAGAAATTCTCTAAACAATTCAATAATGTAATAATTATCTCAATACCTAACATTGTAAATTTGCACAGATTCCATTCCTTAAATATGCCGAAAAACCCTTTGCACAATAAATAAGAATTTACATACCCATATGCCGTGTGAATTGGTCACATCAACTAACTCTCACCATAACGTGTGAAAACGTCTGGCGACTCCTATGATACTGACGATCAAAACAAATGTTTGAGTAACTTATATAGCACCAATCAACCTCTGGGTCTCCTGATGACAGGCAAAATTCCCGTGCAAATCGTAATTCACAATCAACACCCAGTTTCAATACATTTATAGGCCAAATGAAAATAGCAACATAGTTTAACGTAATTAACGTTTTTAAACCCGTCAATTCCTTAATTCTCAACGGATTTACATGAAATGAACTCTTAATATGCTTAATCTCACTTATCACATATGTATATGATAATAACTTCATAAACAATGATCTCCCTGACGATCCTGCGATAAGTTAAAACCATACGTGACCAACCTGCACTGACTGACCGTCTTTTATTTAGGCCACGCCAAATCTATTTTGTTACAACACGTTCCCCCCAAGGATAAAGTGGTTACACTTTGTCTATTTAACAAAATACACCAAGTTCGTTCCCTGTACTATTTACAACCCGTATCTTAATTTTCCTTAGTATTGCATTCCTTATATATATATATATATATACACGATTACACAGCTGTCATGACTCCAATGTGTGCCTAAAATACTCATTTCACTGTTTTCTGATTCCTCTACTTGACTCTCTACTCTACTTAAGTAATCTGCCCCTACATTTTCTCTACCTGGAATCGCTCTAATGCTAATCCTATACAAAACCGAACTGTGCCGTCCTTCTTCCTAACAAATACTATAGGACTCGAAAACGATGCATTAGAATGCTCTATGACTCCTAACTCTAACATCTTACTGACCACTTCGTTTACTGTCGCCACCGACTGGTATGGAATAGGATAACCCTTGAACCTGATGGGTTCTGATGTATTAATTTAATATCATGTTCAACAAGTGAAGTAGTTCCCGGTATGTCTGTCAAAACATCGGCGAACTCTTCCAAAACCATGTCAACCTGCTCCCTCTGTTCAGGAGACAACTCTTTACAAACGTCTACATCTTTTTTAGACTCGTTACCTACTCTAGAGAGACACTCTAAAGGTATCTTCTCATCTACCCAATCTACGTCTGCATTATCTAATTTCCGATCTTCACTATCTTCAATAACTGCAGAACAAACAACTGCTAATATACCTTTATCACTACTACCGTCATCAGCACTTCGCTCATTGTACTGTTTCAACATATTGGCATGAACAGTCTTTTCCTTACCCTTCATATTACTTCTATAATCTACCTTATTCATCACCTTGATCACTTCAAATGGACCCTTCCACTGCAATAATAGTTTATTATGACTTACCGGAAGCAATACCAGAACCTTGGCACCTATCGGGAAATTTCTGTCCTTTGCCCGTTTGTTATAGTATATCTTCTGTCTAGACTTTGCCTTACTTAACTCATCCTCTGCCATCTTACAGGTCTCTTCGAGTCGCTCACGTAAATCTATTACGTACTGGTATGTCAATTTCACTTCAACATCATTGACCTCGCCAGACCATAACTCTTTCTAAATGATCAACGGTCCTCTGACCGTCCGGCCATAGAGTAATTCAAATGGGGAAAACCCCAGACTTTCCTGTGGCACTTCCCTATACGCAAATAACGCAGCATTAATGTACTTATACCAATCCTTGGGCCTCTCGCTACACATACGCTTAATCATCCGTTTCAATGTTCCATTAAACTTTTCCACCAATCCGTTAAACATTGGGTGGTATGGCGTTGTAGTCAACTGACGTAAGGATAAAAGTCTACTTCCCTCAGCCATCATCTTAGATGTGAACTGTGATCCCATGTCCGTCAACATCTCCTCCGGTATCCCAAGTCTACTGAACATATCGACCAATGCTTCCGCTACTCGTTCAGTCTCAATCACTGGTAAAGCAATGGCTTCCGGATACCTTGTAGCATAATCTACCATGACTAAAATGTACCTGTTTTTCCTGTCTGTCATTGGTTCGATTGGTCCTACAAAATCAACTGCTACACGCTTAAAAGGCGTTTCTATTAATGGCATCTCTCCTAATGGTACTTTTTGAACCTTACCTTTTGGCATCGTTCGTTGACATATATCGCATGATCTACAATACCGACTGACTTCCGAACAAACCCCTGGCCAATAGAACTCTGCTAATGCTCTGTCCCTAGTTTTCCGTATACCTAAATGCCTTGCCATCAATGACTCATGTGCTATCTTTAAAACCGCTTCCCGACACGTCTTAGGAACAACCAACTGATAAGACTGCTTCCGATTAGGAAATTCAAATTCCCTATACAATAATTTGTTCTTAAACAGATACCTTACCTGTCCGCCCCCTTTACAATTATGAAAAGTTTTTCATTCGCCTTTTCTCTCGTCTTCGACAGAGTTTCATCTGTCATCTGCATTTTGCGATATTCTGCTTGCGATATATCTTAAATCTTACCTGGAACATGTAATTTCCTGTATGGTTTAGGATTTTGTTCTGTTTGCGACCGAGTCTGCATTGCATTTGATACATCTCCGGGTTCCGGATATTTCGCGCCTGTAATGTTACCTACAACTAAATCATAGAGTGGAGTGTCTATACATAACGCCTCCGTTGTACCCTTATAATATGGAGTCTTCACCTCTATCATTGCTACCGGAAAATAATGCTCAGATCCATCGATATATTTGCAACATCTTTCCTTATCTAAGAACTGGTGTTCCTGTACTAACTGTTTCCTTACAACTACGCACGTGGCACCCGTGTCTCTCATCATGTTTACTCTTACTCCGTTAACTGTGCCTTCCTTGGTAGGACAATTCCTTTCCATACATGCACCTAACTGTTCCGAACTATCGTTACACAAATATATGAAACTAGAACTGGCTGTTCGCTTTAATCCCCCACGATACAGACCTCGAGGCTTTCCTCTCCCCTTGAAATATTGGTTACCCTGATTGTGGCTATACCTTTCAAATGGACCAGTACTTGCATTCCTAGTATCTCCACCCGATGTAAATCGTCCACCAGCCATACTATGCCTACCACCCCTTTTCCTACAATCGTCCGATCTGTGATTTCCACCACAATACCTACATTTCCAATTAGTGAAATAATGATTACCTGCCTTCTGCGTACTGGAACCCTGTCGTTGTCCTGTATCAGACCTAAACCCTCTATCAAACTGATCCTTTTCTTTATTATTTCCACTTAATACAACATTCCTACACCCACCTCTTGCTTCAGCAAATAGATCAGCCTGTACCGCCATCTCATTATCATCTTAAAACATCTTTTCTTTCAAAAATAAATACAAGTCCTTATTGCAAATTGACAACAACTGATCTCGTAACAAAAAATCAATGACGCCTTCGTACGATTTTTCTATCTTTCCTAATTCAAACCAACGTTCGAGATAATTCATTGATCTCCGTAAGTACTGAACAAACGTCTCTCCCGTTTCTGGTCTAGCTACTTTGAAACGTTTTCTAAACCCTTCTTCAGTCAACTCAAAACGTTGCAATAATGCTGACTTTAACTTAATATACTCTAAAGCGTCCTCTGCAGGTAATCTAGAATAAACATCTAACGCCTTACCTTTCAATAATGCACTAAGATGTAATGACCACTGATCATTCTTCCAACCTTGTGCTTCTGCATATCGCTCAAACCTGGCTAGATAACTGTCCATATTATCCTTATCCTCGTCAAACCATAGTAATCTCGGTCCTTTGATTTTATGATCTTTAATAAAAGACTTACCTACTCCATGTTGGGCCAACCCCATCGCCTGCTGATGTTCTACTCGAGTTAACTCCAATGCTCTCCTATGCTCCCGATCCCTCAGCTCTTCTTTCTCTCTCTCTAATAATCTCTGTTGTTCTAATAACTTAACTTCTTTCTCTTCCTTCTCTCTCTCTGCGTCTTTCTGTCGTTCTAATAACTCTAATACTTTCTGTTCCTTCTCTCTCGAATTCTCTCTGTCGTTCTAATAACTTACTTCTTTTTCTTCCTTCTCTCTCTCAATTTCACGATCTCTCAGTCTCTGTTCTCGTTCCTTTGCTTGTTCATCTTGAACGAACTTTTTAAGTTCCTCACCTTCATAACCGAACTCTTTGCCTAACTCTATTTCTTCATACTAGTCATGATTATCAATAGTACGATACGCTCACCCTATATCAAAACTTAATAAACTACAATCTAAGTTAATAATAACTACACTTCATTGGACTTCACATCTATAATTAAATTCTCTGCATATCCTGTACGGTATAATTCACTTTCGAGACTCACTATGCACGACTCTAATTCTATTTATAATGTCCAGATATCATTCTTAACCCTTTTAAAGCACACCCTTCTATCCCTCAGACTCCACGCTTTACTGCAGAAAGCCTTATGGCAGCGCCGCTGTGTCTCATCACAGGGAATTAAAAACTAAAACTAAATTAAAACCCCATGTATAAAGCATAATCTATTTGTATCAAGTGTAAAATGCACTGTACAATTGCCAGTAAAATGAATCTAATGAAGGAATATCTGCAGAGTTACAATTAACCTATCCAATTCTACCCTAGTTCGTTGCCGCCTCGATACATCGAGCGAATCATCCCACTTCTGACACCATTTGTCACAAGAGTCGACAACTCATTCAAGTAGAATTGAACGCCGATCTTTGAATAAAAATATATGTTTAATTTACAGTTATGAAATATATACAATTTTAAATAATCACTTTCTTTCCTGACAAATCGAGAGGCAATAAAGATAAAATTACTCACGCACTCTCATCCACACTCTCACCCAAATCACTTTCCTGACTTCACCGAGTCGATGTACTCATATATACTGCGTCGCGTATATCCTTGGATTCCGGGACCGACAAGCCACACAACTGTGGATATATGGTTCTACACGTCCTATGACGGCACTCCTCCTAATGTCCCCCGTTACGACGTCTTATTAAGTTGTGGACTGCGTCACACACACTGGTTCTTCAAACTTCTGCGTTTCGAACTTCGATTGTCTGGCTATCGCTATGGACTAGCCATAGACATAAAACGGCTAAAATTGTAATAAATAACCATGTCTTACAATAATATCAATAATGTTCCGAAAACCTAACAGCCTACCATTTTATACTCCTATGGTAGCTCATCTCTATACTACTATCCTTTTACTTTTCCCACTTCCATTCCTATCCTTTTCATACAACCATATCTTTCCCAATAGCATATTAACACATTGTCTCGCTCCTAACGGACTCAATTTCTGTAAAAACCATTCACTGCGTGAACCCGAAATTCTCTAAACAATTCAATCATGTAATAATTATCTCAATACCTAACATTGTAAATTTGCACAGATTCCATTCCTTAAATATGCCGAAAAACCCTTTGCACAATAAATAAGAATTTACATACCCATATGCCGTGTGAATTGGTCACATCAACTAACTCTCAATATAACGAGTGAAAACGTCTGGCGACTCCTATGATACTGACGATCAAAACAAATGTTTGAGTAACTTATATAGCACCAATCAACCTCTGGGTCTCCTGATGACAGGCAAAATTCCCGTGCAAATCGTAATTCACAATCAACACCCAGTTTCAATACATGTATAGGCCAAATGAAAATAGCAACATAGTTTAACGTAATTAACGTTTTTAAACCCGTCAATTCCTTAATTCTCAACGGATTTACATGAAATGAACTCTTAATATGCTTAATCTCACTTATCACATATGTATATGATAATAACTTCATAAACAATGATCTCCCTGACGATCCTGTGATAAGTTAAAACCATACGTGACCAACCTGCACTGACTGACCGTCTTTTATTTAGGCCACGCCAAATCTATTTTGTTACACTGATGGATGCGAATACAACGTGTATGAAGACTGGGATGCATTGAGAACCTATTTCTCCTGCTGCAAATTAATCGTATATGAATACTAGAATTCATGGAGACCACACTTCTCGTGCTGCAAATCAAACGTGTATGAAGACTGTGATGCAATGAATCCCCATTTCTCCTGATGCGAATCAAACGTGTATGAAGACTGGGATGCAATGAATCTCCATTTATCCTGATGCGAATCAAACGTGTATGAAGACTGAGATGCAATGAGACCCTATATCACAAGCTGCAAATAAAATGTATTCAAATACTGAAAATGCAATGAGACCAAACTTCTCCTGCTGCAAGTCAAATGTGTATGAAGAGTGGGGTGCAATGACACCTTATTTCTCCTGATGGATGCAAATCAAACGTATATGAAGACTGGGATGCAATGGCGAACCATTTCCCCTGATGCGAATAAAACGTATATGAAGACTGGTATGCAATAAGACCCTATTTTTCCTGCTGCAAATCAAATGTATATGAATACTGGAATGCAATGAGACCAAACTTCTCTTTCTGCAAATCAAACGAGTATGAAGAGTGAGATGCAATGACACCCTATTTCTCCTGATGGATGCAAATTAAACGTGTATGAAGACTGAAATGCATGACAGTCCATTTACCCTGACGCGAATCAAACGTGTATGCAGACTGGGATGCAATGAGACAACTCGTCTCCTGCTGCAAATCAAACGTGAATGAAGACTCGGATGCAAGGATACCCATTTCTCCTGATTGATGCAAATCAAACATGTAGATGACTGTGATGCAATGAGACCCCATTTCTCCTGTTACAAATCAAACATGTATGAAGCATGGGATACAATGAGACCCCATTTCTTCTGATACAAATCACACTTGTATGAAAACTGTGATGTAATACAGACTTCACAAAATCTCTTGAAACCTGTCAGTCCGAAAGCTCATTTTTCATTTGTTTCCTTCTTTGCTCAACCAATTGTTGCATGAAAACATGTCAGTCCGAAAGAATTTTTGTCAGTCAGGACTGGAGGACTGACGACTTTCGCGTAGTCTGGTAATATGACATCATTTCTCCTGTTTCAATTAAAATGTGTATGAATACTGGCATGCATTTCTCCTGATACGAATCGAACGTGTTTTAGATTAACCGATGCCTTAGATATACTATATATAGTACTGCCTCGGTGTTGTTGTGGTACAGCGTCCACCGCGGGTGTTGGGGTCGCGACTTCGATCCCCGTTCGGGTTAAACCAAATACATGGAAGTAATGATTTTTTCTCTTGGATCATACGATAGTGGGATAGTAGTAGAACTGACTAATTAGTGTCAGGATAAATGGCCTAGTAAAATTATTTATATTTGACTTCGCACTAAAAACATATGTTAACCTATAAGGATTGCGATGTATGGTGTAGGCCCTATTAAGCAAACATTTGTAAATGAATATAAGTCAAACTAAACTTCGAACGAGCAATATATGCTGAGAAAATATCTATGTTAAGATAAATAATTCATCAAATATATGAGACGTCCTGCGAGAAACCAACATTGTGGTCTCTGCGTAAAGTATCGACCCTGATCAGCCTAAGCATGCCGTGCAGGCGAACCCGGACAGACACTGTTCGCCTCCTGTGTATTTTCTGTTTTAGGAATCATTCCTGAATCCACCTGAGACAGAAAGTGTCGGCCCGTTATAGCCTGCGCGGACTGCGCAGGCTGATCTTGAGCGATACATTACGCCATAATATTGGTTTTCTCGCGGGACGGCTCAAATGTGTTTACGAAACATGTGCTGTGCACTAAAAATGTATGTTTGGTTGAACTATTTATGTTCGTACTTACGTTTGTACTTTGCCAGGCATTTTGCACTGAAAATTGTATTATAGATGAACTGCATAATAATCATTCTATAATTTGAAACAAAAAACACACTTTTTACACGGTGTAACTCGTCGTTGATTGATATTTTATGAGTTCCAGAGACATTTTAATTAATAATAAGAGTTCAAGTGACTCTGCTATTAAAATGTGCTACATATATCTTATGATGGTTGGAGTTCCAATATATATAGCTGTATAACGGGGACATTTAAATTTGTTGAACTTTTCGTGCAGTTACCGTTCAAACTGTTCCGTAATATTCGTTAACACCACACACGTCTGAATTACAATTAAACAAACCTTAGTACAACTGTTCACTTGTGCCAGAATGGTATCGTCGCTAGTAAAGAATGTTTTAAATCATAGGACTCAATCACGAATGACTTGATCACCAAGACATGCAATTTATTTATCAACAATCGATCAGCCATTTTGGTTATTCTTATTTAATAGACGACAATGTGTCATTGGTTCCCATAAAGTATTTAAGTTGTCTCTGCTTCCTTCCGCCATGAATATTTTGCTGTTTTCACGATTTCATCCGATTTCCAAAATTAATTGGATTCGTACTCGGTTTTTCATGTTTCTCTCTTTGCTTTTGGGGAACTGACTTGACCATTTTCTTTTATTTATTTTACAAACGAACAAAACAGACTTATTACTTAATGCTATATTTTGACTATACATGTGAACTTTCATAATGCTCAATCTTGATCATAAATATCTTTAATTTACTTCGTATGTTTTGTTTATATACTCCCGTTTTTTCTATCATACTTCTGATAAACTGTAAGACATATTATAGTTGCAGTGAATGTTAATCAAACAGTAAACCAAATGGTTTCAGGACTTAACTTGGCATTTAACAGGAAAACTTCACATGCTGTATATCAAATATATCGTAGCATATTAAACGTCAATATTTACCCTTTCTGCTCTTGGTAACCTTTGTATATAGGCTATGGTAGCGAGGTGAGCAATATAAGCACAAATTGGCCTTCTTGTTTAAAATAAAGGGACATTTGGCCTTCATGTTCGAAATATTTACATCCTGTCTGTTTGCACAAGTTATTTAAATGTACTGAACTGCATCTGTTTCCTTTATTTCCTGCTTCAAAATCATGCACGGCGTCTTTGATGCTTTAAATCAAAATTCTTCTTGTAAGTTTGTTTGCGTGGTGTTTATTGCCGATTTCAAAAATGTTCATTTGTCTCTGAGCGTTTCCTGGGTAAGTTACCAGTTCTACTGTTCCATTTATGTTGATACCAGCGAGTTAGTCCCGGTACTGCTTGCCCAACAATCTTTGGTATGACCGGACTGGTGATGTATTATTATTGTTATATGTCGGACATACATGGTGTTGTTGATTTTGTTGTTGGTCAGATAAGTAGTTTATAGAGTAGACAATTCTAGGAGAGATGACTGGCGCTACCAGAAAACCAACCGTAGGAAATATGCGACCAACGTTATAGTACATAGACCCAGATCAGGCTGCGCATCCTCGAGGTCTGATATACGGATACACTGTTCGCTTATAAGTAAATTACGCACTTAAAAAAACATATACATACAGTGAAGATTTAGATCACATAACCGTATAAATATGCTAATTGGTAGTTTTCTACACTTGTTAAAACACCCATACTAGCATGGTTCATATATAATGCATATGACATGATACTTAAAATGGACAATGTTCTGGTACAGGTTAACCCTTTTCCACATACAGACGCTTTCTAACGCTCTTCAGCAGACGACGTTGGAAAACAGTGTGAAAATAGAAGAAATTACTCATAATGAATAATGTTCTCTATTGACACAATATCTCAAACTTTATTTTTTTCTTTCATATTTAAGTCTACATGCTTTCATTATCGTCTGCTTCATATGTATTGTATGCTTGTATGCGGGAAAGAATTAATTGTGTAAGGTAATACCCATACGATAGAGTTAATTGTGTAAGGTAATACCCATACGATAGAGTTAATAGTATAAGGTAATACCCATACGATAGAGTTAATTGTGTAAGGTAATACCCATACGATAGAGTTAGTTTTGTAAGGTGATACCACTAGGATAGAGTTAATTATGAAGGTAATACCCATACGATATAGTTAATTGTGTAAGGTAATACCCATACGATAGAGTTAAGTGTGTAAGGTAATACCCATACGATATAGTTAATTGTGTAAGGTAATACCCATACGATAGAGTTAATTGTGTAAGGTAATACCCATACGATAGAGTTAATTTGGTACGGTAATACCCATACGATATAGTTAATTATATAATGTAATACCCATACGATAGAGTTAATTTGGTAAGGTAATACCCATACGAAAGAGTTAATTGTGTAAGGTAATACCCATACGATAGAGTTAGTTTTGTAAGCTAATAACCATACGATAGAGTACATTGTGTAAGCTAATAACCATACGATAGAGTTAATTTTGTAAGCTAATAACCATACGATATAGTAAATTTTGTAAGCTAATAACCATACGATGGAGTAAATTTTGTAAGGTTATACCCATACGATAGAGTTAGTTTTGTAAGGTAAAAACCATACGATAGAGTTAATTTTGTAAGCTAATACCCATACGATAGAGTTGATTTTGTAAGGTAATATCCATACGATAGAGTTAATTTTGTAAGGTAATACCCATACGATAGAGTTAATTGTGTAAGGTAATACCCATACGATAGAGTTAATTGAGCAAGGTAATACCCATACGATAGAGTTAATTGTGTAAGGTAATACCCATACGATAGAGTTAATTGTGTAAGGTAATACCCATACGATAGAGTTAGTTTTGTAAGGTGATACCAATAGGATAGAGTTAATTTTGTAAGGTAATACCCATCCGATAGAGTTAATTGTGTAAGGTAATACCCATACGATAGAGTAATTGTGTAAAGTAATACCCATACGATAGAGTTAGTTTTGTAAGCTAATAACCATACGATAGAGTAAATTTTGTAAGCTAATAACCATACGATAGAGTTAATTTTGTAAGCTAATAATCATACGATAGAGTAAATTTTGTAAGCTAATAACCATACGATAGAGTAAATTTTGTAAGGTTATAACTATACGATAGAGTTAGTTTTGTAAGGTAATACCCATACGATAGAGTTAATTTTGTAAGCTAATACCCATACGATAGAGTTGATTTTGTAAGGTAATATCCATACGATAGAGTTAATTTTGTAAGGTTATACCCATACGATAGAGTTAATTTTTGTAAGCTAATAACCATACGATATAATTACTTTTGTAAGGCAATTCCCATACGATAGAGTTAATTTTGTAAGGTTATACCCATACGATAGAGTTAGTTTTGTAAGGTAATACCCATACGATAGAGTTAATTTTGTAAGGTAATACCCATACGATAGAGTTAATTTTGTAAGGTAATAAACATATGATAGAGTTAGTTTTGTAAGGTAATAAACATACGATAGAGTTAATTTTATAAGGTAATATCCATACGATATAGTTATGGAATAACTGTCTGATCCAAGATGCTCTTCGTGGTAAATTTGTTTCACTAGATCAATGACAATGCTTCACAGACCTACTAAAGTCGTCAGTCCTTCTGACAAAACTCCTTTGAACGGTCAAAGATCGATGCAAAAATTGGTTGAACATACACCCTATGACACAAATCAGAGACATGTATTCATGTCTCTGCCCAAAAACACCAGAACAATGTTAAAGTCCCTATGCATAAATGTCACAAAAATAGCACATGTATAAGAAAGTAAATTTATTTTTAGAAGTGTTCTCGAGTGCAGATTGTTTACACATTTAATGACGTAATATCTTACGTGTCTACTGCATGGCATCCACTTCATTTTTTAGTGGTGAACACATTTGCAATGTGGACGGAATATTTAAGACTAGGTAAAACTAACAGCTTTTTAGGCGAAAAGAACCCAAGAAGAAACGTCCCCAGTGTATTCAAGAGACATATCGGGTGTCCAAAATAGGAAGTTTAAACAAGTTTTCTAAAAGCCTTGACTGGAGACACATATCCGTGGCCGAGACGGATTTATATAGGCATGCCTTGTGCTGTGTGTCCTTAACAACATTTTAAAAAATGTTTTTACAATTGATAAATGGATGTGATGATCAAAAAATAATCTTAACAAGGCACATTGCATGTCAGGACGGTAGCCAGAAATCTCGACCCAAAGAATTCTCGAACCCATTATCGGATTATATAGGTGTGAATGGATAGTTTAACACACAGGTGTCATAAACAAAATACTGATTATTGATACTTACTTACCTGTTGATTGATTATTTAAATGATCTCGATGTGTTCTAAATAGTTAATCTGCTGCGGACGACTTTGAAAACATTTGGTGAGAAAAGGAGAATATGTACATGACAGGTTGACTTCTGGCTAAGGTATAGTTATATTAATGAATAAGGAAGATTGTGAGGAAAGGAGGAAATGTCCTCTATCAAACAATACTTCAAATCTTAAGAATACTTTGAAAACCATGATATAGGATAATTTATAACAATGTTGAAACATACATCATTATTACATTAATCATTATCTAAATGTAGTGATTATACAACAAAAGAACCATCATCCATTCACACCTATATAAACTGGGGTCTAAATTGGGGTCGACTATTCTTAGGAAATTGGGGTCGAGAATTCTGGAAGCCGTCAGGACCACTGTGATGCTTTAAAGAATCCATCCTGCAGATAAACATCATTCAAGTAAGTATATTAGAAAATGCACAATTGATTTTAATTCAAAAGCATTGTGAGAAGTATAATTGCATATTGTCAACAATTTGACCTTTTTTCACAATGCTTTCAAACATCATATGCTGTAAGGTCAAATGTCATCTTCATAAGATAAACACAAATGTAAGTTACATCTGTATCATCAGTAATTATAATAATCCTATGTCAATTAAAATGTTGATTTATCTTTGATTGTCAACAATATCTGTATAAACCCCTCAATGGCTACTTTTTCTGAACACAAGTGGGGAATTGGTCCCTTTTCAAAAAATTTCAGTAAATTTTGTAAGGTAATACCCATACGATATAATTACTTTTGTAAGGCAATTCCCATACGATAGAGTTAATTTTGTAAGGTAATACCTGTACGATATAGTTAATTGTGTAAGGTAATACCCATAAGAAAGAGTTAATTGTGTAAGTTAATACCCATACGATAGAGTTAGTTTTGTAAGGTAATAAACATACGATAGAGTTAATTTTATAAGGTAATATCCATACGATATAGTTACTTTTGTAAGGCAATACTCATACGATAGAGTTAATTTTGTAAGGTAATATCAATACGATAGAGTAAATTGTGTAAGGTAATATCCATACGATAGAGTACATTGTGTAAGGTAATACCCATACGATACGCTGTAACCGCTATACAATTTTGAATAGAACAACCCTCAAGCAGCTGTAATGTCCCATCGTCCGACCATTTATATTGTCCTTCGATTTCCCTATCTGATAACCCTATGTACAATTGGGCTATATCTGTGGAAAAACAACATTGGTATGTTCGAACCACAACATACATATTTTCAGTGAGATATTAATGGTCAGTATGGGGACCGTAACAAGACTGCTTGGTCAGTTTAACGCCGATTGCATTGTAAATCAAGACATCCTCGGCACTGGAGTTACCAAAATAGATATAAAACAATATAATCTAAGTCGAGACAAGTTAAACGATAACTGTCGAGCAATTCAGTCAGGACATAAGGCAGTTAGTTATCGTAAAACTTACAAGTCTGCTACACGGCTATGTGTGACGAATGAAAATTAGCATACGACCAGGCCCATGCATTTGATGTGACATGATATTACAGGTTACGCTAGATCATTCGACCAATTAAAAGTTCAAAAAGTCGACTCTCTCTTTTTGCCGGAAAGGAACACTCTTAGTTCGTTACAACAGCAGGCGTAACGAGATATATACGTAATCTTGTCTTGTGACATTTCATAATTTTATTCGGTAAAATCTGAAATGTCACGACATGGACGGTGTAATACACAAATGGTGGACATAGCATCAAGACGGACCATCGATATCTCTCTTGCTATCGACTATGTAAGATATAAAGTGTTAACTTGTAGAATGGCAGACTTACGATATAGAAAAATGAAATTGATGCAGAACGGGAGCTTTGAGTAATAGAGCAATGCACGACCGATGTTTGATATGTGTGTGACAGACAAAAATACGGAATATTGTATTGTTGACGTGTTAAACAGACAGACAGACAGAATATTGTATTATAGACGTTTTCAACAGCAGTTTGTCCATTTCACGGCGTGTCCTCGGTAAATTACAAGCACTGCTAGTAGTAAAACTGATCCTTACACCGGCGTGTCAGTAATGCTATCGACGCAACTATTAGCGCACAGAAGGAAAGTCCTTTATGTCAATATAAAGCAGTTAGTATGACCTGACCAGGGACCAAATACTGGTAGCTCGCTCTCAATGCGGACTCTTTAACCAATACACAACATATACGTTTAGACCGAAAATTAAAGCAAATTGGCAGACTAGTAGATTGAGTTCCCAGTCAGGTAATAAACTAGCCAAAGAAAGACAGAACGAGATTCCGCCACTATGCTAGATTTTTACTCAGCAGAACGAGAATACATTCTGCCAATCTGCCAAACTAAACGAGGTGAAACTAAATTAACATCTGTTAGAACTATTTGAAAATGTGTAATGGATCGACCAAGATTACCCAACACATTCTAAACATCATAACTGCTCAACATCCAGTCGAACTGTCGACGATAGTCTTTGTAATTCGCTAACGATAGCAATCGGCTTTAACGAGCCCCTTGCTATAAACAACCTTTGGAAATTTGTTACTAACGAAGACCTATCCATTTCTGCCTCTTCATAACATCTCTAGAAATGTTTAATAATATATCAAGGAAGAAGATCAAACTTTGTACAGCACGTTTCAATCATGATATGAGCCGTTCCACGAGAAAACCTACATTATGGACTCACACATTCCGTCTCAGCGGGATAGAGGTATAGAGTAATGACAAGAAAGCCACAGGAGACGAAAAGTGTCTGTCCGGATTAGCCTTCGCGGCATGCTTAGGCTGATCCAGGTCGATACCTCACGCAGAGTACACACTTTTGGCATTCTCGTGGAACGGCTCATATGTTATTTACCTGTAGATCGAGTCAAGGAATCAAGGTAAGTGCTCTTTTCCCTGAGTTTATGTGTAGAAGAAAGGAACACTAGCGTCGACATTCTGCCTGTAAATAAGATATCAAATAAAACATATTAAGGTGAATTTTGATGTACATAAATCTTAGCATATGGTCTTCGACATATTAAAATATATTCATTCACCCGTTTATGTACACACATATATGTATATGCTTTAATCCTTTCCAACATAAAATATATATCAACAACAGAAGACTTTTTAAATCATTTGGAGCAAAATAAAGAATATATCTTTATAAAAAAAATTAGTTTTAGAATAGATTTGAAAACATAAGAGCATTTTCTCCTTTTGCCAAATTGTTTTCAAAAGTTTTCTGCTGCACAGGCGTCATTAGACGTCAACATGTGTGAAAGGGTTAAATGTGAAAATAATGTCATATCAATGAATACATTTGCAGAAATGTCAGAATCGTGTCAAAATAGTTGAGTAACACCTACCTTGAAAGTATCTAGGTTAACTTTTTATAAAACATTTCTTTTACTAATGTAATGATATAGTCCAAAGTGGGATTTTTAAATATTTTGTGTCGTTTTTCCCAAATTTCGACGAAAATATGAAATTTCCTTTAGATCAAATTACGCTAAATACATCCGCTGACTTGCTGATCTACAGTACCATAGTCCCTAAACAACCATTTGTTTGCTTAAAAATGAGTGTATACCATCACCAGAATGTATTGAATATATGACATTGAGATTAAATGCATTGTGAATGTGTATAGCATGCACAGGAAATGATTGATTTTATCACTTTTAGCATTTTGACCTTGTTTGAAAGTGAAAGTAAAGAATGCTAAACACCAGTTTTGTCCGGGCCCAATTTGGTCCAAAATGACGGTTACCATTTTTCGCCTGGTGAGTTCTTTCTTGCATAATGCATGACCCCACATTTTCTTTGGATTGTTTTAAAGCTAGGAAGTAACTATTTTCAATGATATATAGTGTTCTACACGAGAAACGCTTAGAAAGTGTGACAATTGAGGACTGAAACTGGTCGATTAACATCGAAACAAAGAAGGAATTGTTTTGGTGTATTGTAACCTTTAAACAGTGTTAAAAATGTATTAGTTCGTTTTTTATACGTGTATTAAAATCTGGTATTTCTATGAAAATGACATGTAGAATGACTTCTTCTAAACGTAATTAATAAACTCAGCCACCATGGTGGAGTAATTAATGTCACCAACTAAAAAAATAGAAACAGTGTTAATTGAAAAGTTTCCGATTTAGTAATAGTAGTGATGACGTTTTACACTATACAATTGTACGTAACCAATTTAAAGCAACTGTGTTATTTATGTGAAAATAGAATAAAACAAATGCAATCTTGAAAGAATGCTAAATTATTCTAGAGTTTAATTCGCCCGTCGTCTTTTTCAAAAAGAAAGACTGGTTGTATAAGTAGCAACAAGTGGTTTAACCATTTTAATGATGTTTATCACAATAATGAAACTGGTACTAACAATAATATATTGGAAAACTAAAATTCATGAAAAGTGGCATATAAGACTAAAACTAAAGAGGTTATGATAAATTTCAATTTGTAGCAAAGACAATCAACTATTTGTATTGAACACAAGCCCTGTAATGATAATTTGTTACCCTTTGTTTGGTTCCCGGTTTTAGAAATAGTAAAGCGTATGAGGCGAGTAACCAATTTAGCAGAATGGGTTTCTATTTTACTGTTTAGACTAGATACAGCATGAATTTCGCTCAACTAATTGATTTCAAAGGCGTCTGTTGCAAAGGCTCGGTAAGTGTATATTTTTGAGAAAGAGTTAAAACCATAAATGGAGAAAATTAAGCAATACATATTTGGTCACAACCTGATTCATTGTTAATTCTCAATTGTTATTGGAGAGAGTTTCCTGTAGGTATTAATACCTAAAACATTGAATGGGTATAGGAATATAAAAGGTAAAGTTGATGGAAATTTACAACACGGGTATACTGCAAAAAAACCACTTTCTTATATTGTTTCATCAAAATATCGAACGAGCAAAGGTCCCTTTTTCGTTACCGGTTCGAGCAATTACATCACATAGAAAAGCGAATGAAGCAAATAAGGAAGAGAGCAGATAACCATAGTATATGTTATGCTTGTTTGAACATAACGGATAAGGATAAGTGATTTTTACAACACAGTGACGTCGAGATATAGCGTCTTATGCAGTTCCTTCCTCTTATTACTGCGTAATTTATAGGATGAAAGGAACCAGACTACATTTAGCGCGCCTTTGTTTGGTTCCCGGTTTGAGAACTATTGAAATAATAAACCGTACAAGGCAGGTAGCCAATTTAGCAGAATGGATCTCTGTTTTACTGTTTAGACTAGATACAGTATGAATTTCGCCTAACTAAAATGATTTCAAAGGCGTCTGTTGCAGAGGCTCGGTAAGGGTATATGTTTGGGAAAGAGTTAAAACAGTAAATGGAGAAAATTAATAACACATATTTGGTCACAACCTGATCCAGTGTTAATTCTCAATTTTTATTTGAGAGAGTTTCCTGTTGAGATATTAAGACCTAAAACATTGAATGGGTATAGGAATATAAAAGGTAAAGGTGTTGGAAATTTACAACACGAGTATACTGCAAAAACACCACTTTCCTATATTGTTTTATCAACATATCGAACGAGCAAACGTCCTTCTTTCGTTCCCGGTTCAGGCAATTAAATCACATAGAAAAGCGAATAAAGCAGATAAGGAAACGAGTATATAACCATAGTATATGTTATGCTTGTTTGAATATAACGGATAAGGATAAGGGTGTTTACAACACAGTGACGTCGAGATATAGCGTCTTATGGAGTTCCTTCCTCTTATTAATTCGTAATATATAGGATGAAAGGAACCAGACAACATTTAGCGCGACTTTGTTTGGTTTCCGGTTTGAGAACTATTGAAATAATAAAGCGTACAATGCAGGTAACCAATTTAGCAGAATTGTTTTCTATTTTACTGTTTAGACTTGATACAGTATGAATTTCGCTTAACTAAGAATGTACATACATTAAATTAATATACCGGTCTTTGTCTTTTATTTTAATTTATAAATCTCACACATTTATATAGAGTGTAAAAGTGATGTTTTAAAAGTCATTTATCTTAAATTAATATACTTAGTTAGAACAAAGATAAATCCCGATATGTGGTCACACTTGAAGGTCTAAAAATCTCCTTGAGCTAAATTTCAAGGCATTTCTACAGGAAGCCGCCTACTGGCGCGGCAATTTTCCAAATACATTGAGTAATTATTGTGCCTTTAGATACAAAAGGAAAGACCAATGACCCAAATAATTATAGGGGCATATCTCCTAATAATAGTTATTCAAAGTATATTTTATTGTTTGTTTATAGACTTTCAAAAAGCTTTTGATTATGTTAACCACGACAAGCTTTGGGATTCATAACAACATATATACTTCCCGAAGCTTTGTGGGTTGAATTTAAAAATAAAAACGAAACTTATTTACTCTGTAATATATATCGTCCACCTAATACACCAGTAGAATTTTGAAATAGATTTAACATTTGCATTGAAAATGCGTCTGAATTGTGTAGTAAAATAGTAACAGTGGGTGATATAAACGAAGACCAGTTAAATTTAAACAACAATAAATTTCGAGATATTTTAACACTTAACAATATAGAAAACACAATAACTGAACCTACCCGGGTAACTCTTTGTACTAGAACACTTCTAGATCCAATTGGTATTATACGTAGTATTCAGTACCTCCATTCTGGAATTTTTGAAACTGACAAACATATCAGTGACCATTTTGGCACCTATATATTTCTTAAAAGTTTCGGCGATACCCAGACATCATATAAAAGACGTGTATGGAACTATAAACGTGCAAATTACATTTCTCTAAACGAATCTATTCGTAACACCGACTGGTCGTTTTTACTACGTGATAATATTAATACTGCAGTTGTAAATTTTACTCACAAGTTTTCAGTTTTAGTAAAATCAAATATTCCATATAAATTTGTTACCATTCGCCTTCGGGATCGACCGTGGTATAATTCGGAAATTCGTAAAACGTTAAAAAAACGCGACCGTTATAAACACACCGCAACAATTACTGGTAAACTGTCTGACTGGTCGAGATACAAACATATACGTAATAAAGTTAACACTATGAAGAAACAAGCTAAAGAAATATTTTTTAACAATATTGAGTTCACTTTAAATGACATTAGTTCCAGTAATCCTCGTCAATATTGGAAACTAGTAAAAATGCTTGTTAAAGGCAATTCATCCAATTGTGAATTTATCCCTCCATTACTAAATGAAAACAACACTTATTCCTTCTCGGATATAGAGAAAGCGAATACCCTTAATAATTATTTCGCGTCAATTTCAAATATTGATGACACTCAAGCAAGATTGCCACCTTTTTCGGAAAAAACTGATAAACAACTTTTTGATTTTACTATTACCGAACAAGATACTATGGATGTCTTATCTAATTTAAACATAAATAAAGCTAACGGACCAGACGAAATAAGCCATCGTATGCTAAAAGAAACATTTAAAACCATTTTTTCCACTAACTATCATATTTAATAGGTCTTTACAAGAAAGCACGTTTCCCAATTTTTGGAAAAACAGTCACGTCATGCCTTTATTTAAAAAGGGTGATAAAAATATTGCATCAAATTACCGTCCAATATCGCTCATTAGTTGGCAAAGTCACGGAACGCGTCGTCTTTAAATATATGTATAACTACATCATGCAAATGATCTTATTTATAACAAACAGTCAGGTTTTCTCCCAGGTCATTCGACAGTTTATCAGCTAATTGACATATATAACCAAATTTGCTCTGCTTTTGATGAGCGAAAGTCTACATGTATAATATGTTGTGATATTAGTAAAGCATTTGATAGGGTATGGCATTCAGGGTTACTTCATAAACTAAGACAATATGGAATAGGGGGAATATAATTAACTGGATTACTAGTTACTTGAAAAATCGCAGCCAAAAAGTTTTTGTCGGGTCTTCGTTTTCTGATATTAAACAGGTACATGCTGGAGTTCCCAAGGGATCTGTCTCTTTTCTTTCTTGTTTATGTTAATGATATTACCGAGTCCCTTTTAAGTATTTCTCGACTTTATGCTGACGACAGCTCACTTGCCGTTAGTTCTGACAATATCGACTATATAGAATCTACGCTCAATCACGATTTACTTATGATATCGGACTGGGCTCAACGATGGTTAGTGAATTTTAATCCTTCGAAAACTGAAGTTATGTTTTTAACCCTTGCCAAAAGCAATATTGTAAGACCATCTTTATTATTTGAAAATATTCAGCTTGATTACGTTAAAACCCATAAACATCCTGGAGTGACCCTGAGTGATGATGGTACTTGGCATGCTCACATTTCAAACATAACGTCTTCAGCATCGAAAGTACTAGGGACAATGAAAATGTTAAAATTCAAACTTAAACGTGCTACTCTTAACCAAATATACATCTCATATTTAAGACCAATTTTAGAGTATGCATCAACTATCTGGGACAACTGCACAACTTATGAAAAGGAACTTCTTGAAAAGCTCCAATACGACGCTACCAGACCAGTCACTGGTCTAACCAGATCTGTTTCAATTAATAATCTTATAAATGAAATTGGATGGGTTTCATTATCCGATAGACGAAAATAACAAAAATTAGTTCTTATTTTTAAATATAAAAATGGTGATCTGCCAAGCTATTTAAACGATCTTATGCCAGAAATGGTTAGAGATAATAATACATATAATCTACGAAACCAGCTTGACTACGCAACTGTTGCTCGTCGTCTTGAAATTTATTCTAAATCAGTATTACCGTCTTCCATTAAACTTTGGAACGATCTAGACATTGACACAAGAAACTCTGATACTTTTTTCTCATTTAAAAGTAAGCTTCGACGATTATTCAAACCAACCGTTGTTCCAAAATATTTTCTTGTAGGTGAGTGATTCTTACAAACCCACCATGCCCGAATTCAAAACAAATGCAGCAACCTTAATTATGATCTATTCAATTACCATTTACGCGATAATCATCAATGCATTTGCGGATCTGTGCGTGAAGACGCGGAACATTTCTTTTTTCGTTGCCAACTGTATCTTAACCAACGACGTCTACTATTCACCAATACGAGGCAGTATCACCCTCTTAGCTACAAAAAGCTACTGTTTGGCATCGACAATTTATCGGATGATCAAAATGCTGATCTACTTAAAAATGATCAACAATACATAAAACAAACAAGACGTTTTGAAACGACAAATGCGTAATATTTTCTTTAAACAAATTATAGTAGCTGTTTAAGTAAACTAAGTAAACTCTTTGGACACGCGCAGGGCACGGAGGGGGGACGTCGGCGGAGAATACTGCATGAAAGTGATTTCAATTTCATTGTTGCTTTTTTTTTCTTTTTCATAATTTCTATTTTTTTCTTGTATGACTATATGTTGTTTATATATTCGACTCATCTTACCTTACCAGAACCTGCTCTAAGGGGAGGGCCGTCACTAATGCTGGTAAAACTTGTGGCCCAACCTTTTTGTCTTTGATCTCAATATAACTATTAATCAATTAATTTGCATGCATTCCAATTCTACTTATAAGCTGCTTATATGTACACATAATCTGTGCAATGTATTATAAACATGTATTGATATATTCTGCAATAAAATAGTATTAAACTGAAAATTCATAACAACAAAGAAGGAGTTTTAAACATATTTTAATCAATGTACCAGCAACTTGATTTTGGAGTTAAAATTGATGACTTTCTGTTATCACAAATTAAATTTGAAAGAGTTACGAAACAAGGTTTTGGGAGTTCCCCGATCCTGTTTACTCTTATAAACGAATTGATCGAATATTTGCGACAAGAATGTACTAACGGTGTATTTGTTTCAAACGATATTGAGAATATTTTAGCACAGCTATTTGTAAACTGTATCATATTATCAATATTTAGGTTTCATGTTAACGTCTCGGCTTTGTTGGACAACAACTAAAACAAACCAAGCAAACCAAACTAAAAAAGCTTGTTTTAGCATATATAGATCACAAAACAAATTTGGATATTTTAATCCGAAAGATGCTTTTAAACTATTTGATTCTAAGATAAAACCCTTTCTCTGTTTTAATTCCGATATTAGTGGGTATGAATATAGTTACAACATAGAACAAATGCGCATTGATTTTTGTAAACGCATATGTTGTCTTAAATAAAAATACCGCCGATTTGTTCGCCTTAAGTGAATGCGGTAGATTTCCTCTTTCTGTTACGTATATGACACAGTGTATTAAGTACTGGATACAATATACAGAAATGTCTACTACAAGATGTTAACATATGTTATATGAGTAAGGTTTTGGGTACAAATGGATTAAAAACGTTGTTGAAAATTGTAGTCAATTTTTAAAGGGCTTTAAACAACCTCTTCTAGATTGCTCTCTCCAAAACCTTCATAAAAATATCAGACATTCACCTAAGTCAAAATAGTATCAACACTTTAAATCTCTTTTAAATGTAGAAATGTATCTTCCCATGGATATCTCATATTATAGTCGTCGCATATTGTCATCTTTTAGATGTTCAAGTCATTGTTTAAATGTAAAAAAGGGTGGACATCAAAATATTGATTATTGCTTGAGATTATGTTATATTTGTCTTGGTAGAAACTTCTTTGTTGTTGAGGGTGAATTTCACTTTGTGTTAGTATTACCAGTTAACAATGAAATTCGGCTTTTATATTTCAAAGAAATCTGCAAAAATTCATTCCCAACTACATGGTTGTTTTATGACTTAATGCGTGGATGTAGACCCACATATGTATAATCACTAATACAATATATAATTGAGACATTTAAAACCAGAAATTTACTTATCAAGTATGTATCGTATACTAATTATTTCTATATTTTAATATCTTCAAAAAGTTATGATGTAACTTCAATGAATTTATTATGATCATGTAAACTATGTATAATGGGCCGGAGGACTTACATTACCTAATAAAATAGTTGTATAGGATGAATTTCGTCAACTTTTACATTGACTTTTTGTAAAGGGTTCAGTTTCTGTGGTAGGTAGTGAGCGAAGACTTTAACTATTGTGTTATCTTTTGTCATATGCAGTCTTTTTTCCATTGATGTCCAAGTCTGCAATTCCTATCAGTGTTTGTGAATTGTTTCTTACAACTTTCCGAAAAGAAATTTGATCCTTGTTACCACAGTTTGCTATGGTCTTTAAACTGGTATTTGTATATTTATGTTGATAATTATTCATAAAAAAATATCACTTGGGACCAGAATAAGACATGCTATTTTAAATATGTAATTAATAGGGATGGCAACGAATACCAAAATTAGTATTCGAATATTCGAATAATCGACCCATTTGTGCATGCTTCACCAAAAAAGAATTTATAAATACGTTATTTGCCGTAAAGTGATCTTACTGTTGTCTTATTTTATTCAAGTTCCAGAACTTGCATTTACACTTTCGTTCAACCCGTGAATTTGAAAGAAAACAATGTTAGTGAAAGATTTGTCAGTAAAGTGCTCAGAATGTTATTAATTGATCTCTTGCTTAATGTATTTTTGTATGAGCATGTATGAAGCATTTAGTTGTGATTACCATGTATACAACTGAAATACTGTTGAAAATGACATGAAATGTTCCCAATTATCAAATCTTTTCAAAACATGACAAATCGGACATGGACCCTCTTGAAGAGTGGATGTCGTTATTGAAGTAGAAATGTGGCACTGCTCATTAGGAGCAATTTAACCTTTCTCTTGCTGCATTATAACTGAAATACTGTTGAAAATGGGAACGAAATATGCACAGTACCTGATTGCTTAAAAACCTTTATATGTAATCGGATAATTGCACAGCCAAACCGACGGATTTGTGTGATTGTGTGATTGATATATAATTGAATAAAAGCGTAACTCCCTGTTATCTAAGTTAACGTTACGGACTTTTGGAACGAAACCATCAGTATTGTATCGATCACTTTGATAGCCCAAAGCAAGGATTATCAGTTTGACATGTTATCTACAGTAATGACACCTTATACAATACGCGTAACATTGACCATCCGTAACCCTTTACTTGCAGTTTTTAAAAACAAAAAAGCATTGGTAAATATTTCAAGTATAGTCAATTTGATTTAAATATATAAATATTTGATAAATACTTCCGATTTTGATCGAATATTCGAATCATGATATAGTATTCGTTGCCATCCCTAGTAATTAAACACCAGCACTTTGTACTGAATAACACTGTGAATAAAATCGTGTGGAGCGATGTTGATTTAGACTCAGGTATCTGCCAAATTACAAATTGTATATATGTTCTCTATTTGGTAGGACATATACTACTAATAATCCGAATGCAAGCAAGGTAACATTTAAGAGCCCGTGGGTAAATCAAGAATTCAATACCTCTCGCAAACAATGTAGAGCATCAAATAAAGTTTATCGTAAAAACAATACTTTATACTACCACTTTATACAATGGTGATGTATACTGTTAGCGAGTAAACGTAATAATTAGTCGCCGGGCAGAAGCCCGCGACTTATATTTTCAATATCTTTTCGGAAATGACATTGGAGGGGGAGTTATTATTAGAAAAGAAACAAAATTAAATGTCTTGAACATATTACAATTATGTTTGTTTAAAAACACTTAGGTATGACACATCTAAAATGAAATAAATAATCCGATGTTTTAAGTATTTGCAGTTTCTATATTTTGACTTGCATTTATGTTTTTTTTGTCTTATTTACGAAGACAAAAGAGTCCCTGTAAGACTTGCTGCAGACTGTTAAGTGTCAATATAGAGATGAAAATCACGGCGAATTTCTCTTTTGATAACAATTTTAACTTACTGAATGTTATTTTTATGTCCAAATGGATGGCTTGATTTATGTAAAATTCAATTAATGATGTTAATCCATGTATATCTAAAATAGGAACTGTTTCTAACCTAAAATATAGTATTCTGTTGTGTTCTAGTTTCGTTACCGTTAACATCGATTTTCGCGCATGCGCATTTCGATATGAAAAAACGAGTGGTCAAAATATTATTTTATTTTAGATAGGTATCAACATAAACTGGTAACATAAACAAAAATAACAAATATTTTGAAAATATGTCTCAAATATAGGCCTGTTTATCGGTCGTGAACGTCAGAAGCTTTCTCCTAAGTTCGTGACTTACATTGTACTTTCATATTTCCAAAATATACAGGGAAGTTACCGGAAGGAAAATGTAAACTTAGAAAAACGCTTCCATGACATTGATGAGTAATGCAGACAAAAAATGCCGCTCGTAAAATTGATTTAATATACGTCACGAAAAGAGTGCAAGTGCCGACTGTAGGAGAAAGAATAACATGCTCTGAAAAATGTTTCTCTCGCATGCAGTGGAATAAAACATGCACTATAGCTTTGTTTCATTTTTTTTCACTTTCTACGATGTCACAACGACTCGATCTTGACACGAAGTCAACATTTCGAAAGAATGCTGAAAGACTTTATATTACAGATAGCTAGCTACTATTAAACACTTAAATGATTGAATGTATGTGATATTAAATGTCTGCTTGGCTTTAAACAAATTAAGAAAAGAACAAACTCTGATAAACAATGCTTTTAAAAATAAAGAAAATCTAGTCTTTCGCACCCAATTAACTTCATACTTGCCACCTTTTAAATAGAAATGTGACTCGGAACTGGCATTTTTCTTTCGCCATACACTTATTGTATTCAACAATGATATAAATAAAGAATTTAGCTGATATGGTCTTTCAATTGTGGTCTACTGTTTAAACATATGAGGATAAATTTTAACATCTCTGAAATAATTATTATTTAAAAGAAGGAAATTCATGTATTCAGCAATGTAACCGTTTTCTCAATGTTTTAAACGTTTAAAGGTTTTCACTGTTGCTTCAGACATGGAAAGGGTTAAATATATTTTTATTGTTTGTAGATTTAAATCCCAAACTGTATTTGTTGTGGTTTTATTGACAAATACAAACAATCCAAAATCCTGACCAAAAAAATCCTGAAATTTGTATGTGGAATTTCAAAAATCCTTGAATTAGTCCTTAATGAAAACATTATGTGTATGTTTAGACTAATGAAAGTCAAGAAAGCATGTGTGTTAAAAAATAAATGAATGCAGTCTTTTCCGGGAACATTGATGCCTTGCATCAGCGTTCTCTTGTTGTCTAATTAAAAAAAGAGCACGTGCAAAATAGCGCTTGTCGGAAAGAAAGAAATTGACTTATTAAGCTAAGCAGAATTCTAAAGCATTTTGGGCTGAAATTAATAAAAGAAAAAAAGAAGAAACCGTTTAAATCTAACATAAAAAATGAGTGTTGTGGCCGACTTATTAATACCGAACATGTTTATAGATTGTAAAGAAATATTATCACTAGTATTGTGTCAATTAATTATTGGAAGACGCCAGGAGGCGGCTTCCTGTAGGGATGCCTATACATTTAGCAGAAGGAGCATATTTAGACATGCCAACGTGACTACATGTCGAGATTTCTCTTTGACCTTACTAAGTACATTAATTAAATGTAATGACTTTTAAAACATCCCTTTTACACTCTGTATACATGTGTGAGTTTTACAAATTAAAACAAAAGACAGAGGCCAGTATATTAATTGAATGTATGTAGATTTTTATTTAAGGTAGTAGAAGCCTAATGAAAACCTCCACTTGAAACTCTTCAATTTTAATGCTTAAGCCTTTGTTGTTAAGCACAGGACTTCAAATCTTTTGAGGGTTTCAAGGTAGTGGTTCGAATCCCTCCAGAAGCACAACTATTTTTTCTTTTGTTCTTCTTTGTTTTCATTAGCTATCACTTTTTACAGAAGTTTATATTGTACTTACATTTAAAAGTAATTAATTACATTTCTATACATAAATATTAGCTTCTTTGAAGATGTTATTACTTGCAGTCATGGTTGAAATAGGTGGTTGGGAATTTTAAACTCTATTTTTTTTTTAAAATGAGACGGTTAAACATTTTGAATTTTTGGCATAATGTTCCCAAAATATTAAAGATAATTATTAATAAAAAACAGGTCATGAGTATTTCTAGAACTTGTTGCTTTTTGCTTTTAATCGTCGATGTTCCAATTTGATGCGGTCAAAACAGTATGTTAAAATTGTAATACCAAATGGCTATTTCAGTACAGTTTGATTATATTTGTTGGTGATGTGATCAATAATGTATTATTTCCGAAAGCAAATATATGTCTTGTTACTTTGATGCCAAATATTACCAAAGTGTTGAAAAATAAATGAAATAAAGGATTTTTCCTGTCTCTCGGTAATTCAAATAAAAAAAAAGTGTTGTTTGACGGTAAATTTCTTTTAAATTTTTTTTTTGAATCCAGGAAATGATACACATTAAGAAATGATCAAGCTGATCATAGTTTGAAATGATGCCCATTAGGCTTCTTCTACCTTAAGCGAAATTCATACTGTATCTAGTCTAAACAGTAAAACTAATTTGGTTACCTGTCTCATACGCTTTATTAGTTCGAAAGTATGTTAAACCGGGAACCATAAACAAGAGGCGCGCGCTAAATGTAATCTGGTTACTTACATGCTGTGATATATTACGCAGTAATTAGATGAAGAAGCCACGGCCCGTATTCACCAAACTTTTCAATTTAGATTTTTGACTAAAGCTAAAACTTAAAATTTAGTTTTGTTTTGGATTCCCGGTAATTTAGATTTAGTCCGTATTTGCCAACGTTTAAAACCGACTCAATTAAACCTTGGACAACTAATAATTATTAGTGTTCCCAGATTAAACCATGCATTCATCTATAGTCTATAGTCTATTTATAGATTTTCATTTATTTTTTCCGTAATTTCACATAGATGGCATCTCAATGGTTCAATCATTCTAACTTTTCATTTGCTTTGCTTTTAATAATCTGCCTTTCGTTCCGTTAATCATAATATATTATATATCTCTTAATTGAAATAAAACTGAATGGGGTGCAAATAAGACATAATGGACAGTTTTGGACAATTAACACTTTCCCACATACGGCAAAGCTGCACCAGACAACTTTGAAACCATCTAGGCAAAACTGTGTACAAAACTCTTATGGTTGATTAGATTTTTATACTATTTCAACAATTTTCAATCATGTCACGGTCAAAACTTGGAACATCTTGCTAAATGAAGGTATAATTCATGGTCATTTAGTAGAAAACATTGTAGCAAAAGGATAAATTCCTTGTGAGCAATTTCTCCTTTGTCACAATATTTTAAAAAGACGTCTGCTGCAGCAGCTTTAAAATGCATATGTTATAACGAAATGGTTAACAAAATATGGACATTACCCACCCATTGAATTGTCTCGGATTACGTTAATTAACACTTAAAGTGATTCCTTGAATTTCTGAATGCTAATCACGACAAGAGTTCACATTATTGACGTCCACTCGAGATTGTGCGTTTGTAATCCGACAGCTTTGATTTTCAATTGCTCCATTTGCCACAATTATTTCAAAGTCTGTCAAGTTAAACATAATTGAAATCATTGTGGCAAAAGGAGAAATTGCTCATATTGAACAATATCTGCATTTCTCACAATAATTTCAACACTTTTCAATTATAATACGATCATTTATAGAGATTTTTTATATTTTGTACTTGATAATTTCAAATTCATCTGCTGCAGATTTGTTTTATTTGGGAAATGGTTATACCCTTAGCCACTATCATGGCTTACCGATAAATTATAACAGGGTGTGTGTTCAACAAGAATAGTTTTTGGTACAAATCGAAATTTATCATAACATCTTGTCTATTTATCTTTAATATTATATAAGTCACTTTCCATGATCAGTTTAACTCTTAATCATCTCATTCACTTGAAACACTGACCCTGCCAGGTTAAATATCCTACATGAAAGTTATATCTTCAAATACCGATAACAGCATTTCTTACTTCATTTTAAATTGTTCTAATGTTTGTAGATTAAAATGTTCTTTTTTTTCCTATTTCTACATGTGCAACGAAATATTGCGGCTTCTCTTTGACGATTTGCGTAAAACATTTGTCTTGTTCATATATAGGGTGTATTTATCACTGATGCCCTGTTCTAAATCGAATACAGCGTCAGAAAGACTATGTATATGGAAAGGGTTAAACATATTATTCAATTGTTCATACAGTCCAATGCACATGCACCTTCCATAGCCCTTTTCCACATCTGCAGCACACGATTGTAAAATATCCTAGCAAACATGTGAACATTTACATGAATAAAAGTTTAATTCTTTAATACATTTGAAAACAATGTGACAAAATGAGAACTCTCTCGTTTTGAGCAATATCTCCCATGGTTAAAGGTTTTCAAAACTCGTCTGCTACAAAGGCCCCAGAAAGCGTCTGTAAATGGGAAAGGGTTTAACAACATCTAGTGATAAATTATTCTAACTGTTAAACTTAGAAGTTGAATGTAAAACGGAGTTCAAAAGGACACATTGTCCTTTGCCAAATATGTTTTCAACACCGTACCAAAACTTCACTCCCGGATTGCGCGATGCTGCTTTCACACCACATGCACATTCGCAAAGCATATACATGTAACCGAACATAAATACAATTCTTTTAAAATGTTTGGTACATGGGATGGGGTTATTTAATACAGTCCACTAATACTACTATACTAACAGTATAAAAGCCGCACACCTGGCGATTTGAGATCTTATTGCATGCGTGAACAGTCACTGTTCGACTGTTCATGTTCTATAGACCTTAACATGTAAAAGACGTAAAAGTGGAGTCATAACAGTTGTGTGTTAATATATCTGGTTTTTCAAATTTAGATAGATGAGTTTGGAACGGAGAGGAAGCATCGTTGAGATTTCACAAACATATGGATGATAAAGGCTTTTCACAACTCTTTCCAACATACTAAACATTTACAGAAAACGTCTGGGCAAAACGTTTAAAAGGGAATATGTAATAAATTGATCAAATTGAAAACAATTTGGCAAAAGAAGAAATTGCTCAACATGGGTAAATCGTCTTTTGCCACGAAGATTTTAAATATAGTCTGCTGCAAAAACGTCAAAACACGTCTACATGTCGGAAATGGTTAAATATACTACACTGATCAAGTAAACTTATGCATTTTTATATTTATACAAAACGCATTGATGTATGACATTTGTTTACTAGAATAATGCAGTGCTTGCACGTAAAATCGACTCTCTTGTCAGTAGACGCGATCCTTAAAAGATAACAATGACTCGTAATGTTTCAAACAGAAACCGATAGGTTTCTAGATTTTGCGACTGGCTCCGGACTAGATCAGCCTAATTCTCTACGCAGACAGATACGGATCTTCTCTATGTGTCACTGAGTCTAACACCTATCTCTGAACATTCATGCCAACTAACCGACTATACAAGTTTCCAATTTGATCGTTACCACCCTTTAAACCTCTCCAATATATGTATATCAAATCTGCCACAGATGCCCTGTTAAGCATGTCGGAACAAGTATGGAAACATTTCAATATGTGTGAATATAAGTTTTGAATATTACAGTTGCAGATAGTGTAGCAAAAAGGGAAACTGCTCATGATTTTCCTTTTGCCACAATGTTTTCAAAAGCTGCAGATGGGTCAAAATTCGCATGCAAGTGCGTAATGTGTTTAATTTCAAATCGTTCGAATGTCAGTTTTCGTATGACTACCTAACTAGGTTGCATAACGAATCAGGCTAATCTGTACGAAAGATTACCACATACTTCTCACAACTGTTCCTCTGACAAGAAACGACTGTTCCAAATCTGCAAAAGACGACTTAGAAAACATCTACCCCCTCGGTTTGGCCTGGTCATAGTAGTTATTCTATTTTGTCGGAGTTGGTAGCCTGCCAATTGCTGTTAACATCCAACAACGCATTTTAGAGTGAGACTGCGCGAGAAAAATAGTTCGTCGTGGATTCAACAAAACTGCATTTAAAAGGTTAAGATCTCCCCAAAAAATATCATTATAATGTTGTTTGAACTTTAGTGCAAAACTTATAGTACTCCAATATAAGTTTAACAAATGCTTTAGAAATTAATGCTACGAGACGTCAAATATGGAAGCTTATTAACATTATTAACATTCGCGAAGTGGAACGGAAAGACAAATACAGTGGTGGATTAACCGGGGGCCTGTAGGGCCCGTGCGACGCAAAGATAAATGGTAAACAAAGAAGCCGCGTGTCAAATGCAGTTGCGGATTTAGCGGGGTCCCATAGGGCCCGTTCCCGACTCACCCCTCCCCAAATGACACCCCGAACCGGCCGGGTATCATACATATCGGGCGAGCGCCGTGTCAAATTCGCCGCTCAGAGCCCGACCGGCAATCGGGCAGACATCGATTGGGGACAGGCCGGCGTCTGGCCGACCATCCACTGTGGCTCGCAGGTTATAAAAGCCGGCCCACCACATCATTCATCAGATTACCCAGTCGCGCCCTTCATAGAAGGTAGCAATTTTACACGCAGTTTATCACAAAAGTTTCAGATTACCAGTACTACAAGATGCCCTAGAAAAGAAGGGACGACTTAAGGAGAAGGAGAGGACTGTACCCACAAGAGAGGGAGAGTGGCAGTGAAGTGAGTGAGACCATGCCTCTCATATTCAGCCACCAATGCACCACTAAATAAGTCGTAGTGGTAGCGTGCAAACACAAACCTCTCCCTCAACCTGGCGACTCAAACGCGCTGTGCAGGTGCCCGCAATCGCTGTGGAATTATCAACGGCATTCTCGTTAGAATGTTTGTCTTAATGATATCTAAGTCAAGTTCGGATATGGATCGTATTTGGTCAGACTCTGGATCACTAGGCCAAATTGAAGGGAAATCTTGTAAACATTCTGGAGGCTGCATTTTGTATTTGAGCATGTTGAAACATTATCAGAATGTTTGTCTCTATCATATCTAAGCCAAGTTCGAATATGGGTCATGCCGGGTTAAAAACAAGTTAGTCCAAATTAGAGGAAAATCTTGTTAATACTCTGGAGGCCGCATTTTTTGCTACAGCATCTTGAAAAATGTTTGTATTGATGATATCTAGTCCATGTTCCAATATGGGTCATATCGGGTAAACAAAAATAGGTCACTATGTCATATGAAGGAAAATCTTGATAACACACTGGATGTTGCATTTTGAATCTTTGTCATAATAATTGTTTTGATGAGTTTTGCATTTTTCAAACACTTTCTTTTTGTACATGGTTTAGAGAATTATTTTTACTTGATGGTATGTGAGTTAACATTGACATATCCCTCAATATGATAAGGCAGAAACTTCAAATTATTCTTCCTAAACCTGCTGTAGAATTTTCCTTTCATTCCCATGTCTTAAATGTGTATACGTGTGAGCTCTTGTACTCAGGTGGGCGATATAGTGCCTCCTGTTCTCAAATTGGCAGTTTCATACTTTTTAATACTTTTTGATATGATCTTTTAACTTCTTGACAATAAATACATAAACATAAGCTGCAATTGTTATTTCCTTTCACGTTTTTCCTACTTCTCCAACCTTCTTGCAGCCCAAAGGCCGTCAGCACTTCATCGCTTTGATTAAAAATTGTCCTCAATTGTTGTATATGGGAACTATTTAAATAAGGGCGAAACCATACACGTTAAACTAATGATAATTTTATCACAGTAATCTGTGTCTGGAAAGGAGGTAGTCTTTTTGAATGTAAGAAGTAACATAATTAAACAATTCCGCTCCAGAAAAGACAACCAATGTTAGACATATAACAAGACGAATTTTGATGCTAAGCATCAAAGACGCCGCGCATGATTTTAAGGCATGACTTAAAGGGAAGCAGATGCAGTTCAATACATTTAAATAACCTGTGCAAACGGACAGGATGTAAAGAAGGCCAAATGTACCTTTTTCTTAAAAAAGAAGGCCAAGATGTTCCTTATTGCTCACCTGGATACCATAGTCTATAATAAAACGTTATCAAGAGTAAAAAATGTCCATTTTGACGTAGGGAGTATACACTTTATATGCTACGGTCTATATGATATTCAGCATGTAAAGTTTAGTCGTGAAATGACGAGCTAAGTCTTCAAACCATTTGTTTTACCGTTTGCTTAAAATTGACTGCAACAATAAAGTGTCATACAAGCTGAAGTTTCTTAATTTTAAATCTGCTCTAACTAGATCAATTAGATAAACCTAAAAACATAGATACTGAAATATTAACAGATATTAACTTAAGTGTTAATGCCTCTAGTTATAAGTTAAGCGTGACACAAGCTTGCTTGGGAAGGAGAGAGGGAAGTCTATTCTCCTTCCAGTTGAGCAGAAGTATGATAACAAAAAACGAGAGTATATAAACAAAAAATACAAATAATTCTAACAAGTTTAAAGATATTTAATATCGAAATTAAGCATTTATGAAATTAAAAGAAAAAGTTTTCATGTAAAGTCAACATATAGCAAGAATACAATGGTCTGAATAAACAACTGTATGGGGAGGAACGTTTTAAGTTTAGTAATACAACAGAAATAAATAGGAAAAAACATCACCCGAATCCTTTTTCTGAGCTTTGATGAATCGAGTCGTCAGAGCAGTAAACCAAACAATTAAAAAAGCGTAGCCTAGTGAACTCCGTAAATCGACTCATAAAAAAGCTTAGCCTAGTTAGTTGGGGAACAGTTATTAATCAAAGCGCTGAAGGCACTGAATTTGTTTGGGTACATAAAACTGTTCAAACATTTGCCTTTGCATAGATGTGTGATTTATAAACTATGCATTGTTTATAAATATTACAACTTCGGGTAAAGGAATAAATGACGCATCCGTTAAAATTAAATGCCATTTTAGTTGTCTATAAAAATATCATGAGACATACATGTGAATATTATATTTAATTTCCAAGTTTCAAAAGTCATGTAAAACAAATGGATAACCATTATTGCCCCGACTCACTCATCTAAGTATTTACCAATTTGTGTTACAAACAAATCACAATTGACCAAGGGTTTTCTAAAATCTTACTCAAAAGCTTCCTGCTTAACAAGAGATTTTTCAAGTTTTCACTATAGCCATATAAGGCCAAATAGCCCTGCCCCCTGGCGGCCATGTTTTTCGACCAATCAACATGGCTTGGAAGAATCTGATAGATGGTCTTCCAATGAACATTTCTACAAAAAGAATTGAAAATTGGCCAAACACTTTCGGAGGAGAAGATTTTTTAAGTTTTTACTAGAGCCATATTAGGCAAAAAAGCCCCGCCCGCTGGCGGCCATGTTTTTCGACCAATCAACTTGGCTGGAAGGAATATGATAGAGGGTCACCCTAAAAACATTTCTACAAAATTATTTGAAAATCGGCCTGACATTTTTGGAGGAGAAGATTTTATTGAGTTTACACATAGCCATATAAGGCAAAAAAGCCCCGCTCCCTTGTGGCCAAGGAACACTTCTTTAAAATAATTTGAAATCTGCCAACCAGTTTGGTAGAAGAAGAATTTTAAAGTTATTTTATTTTCGTTGCCATGGAAACCATAATTCTGCATGAATCACAAACATTTGAAGGAATTCTGGTGAGGTCAATGGGAGGATGCTTTCTTTGAAGTTTCATCCCAATTGACCCACTCGTTACTGAGGAGAAGATGTTGACGGACGACAGACGCCGGACAAAAGGAGATCACAATAACTAACTTTCAGCACTTCGTGCTCAGGTGAGCTAGAAAAGAAACATCTATCCAAATGAAAGAGTAATTGAAATCATGTAGAAAATATTTTGTAAAACGGCAGTACTAATAGTTATATGAGCACTTTAAAAGAAACATGCTTCAGACTTCAGAGGCTTTTGAATTCATTTGCATTATAAAAGGATTAAATGCTCCAGAGAAAACCAATACCTGTGCCGTCCGCATTTTACTCTACAGTATACACCTAAGCTGGCCGCTGTTTCCTTTAAAGGGTGTTTAAGCTTGCCAAATCAATTAAGGATGCGTGACCATACACTGTTAATTACCATTGTGTACGAGTGTCATTCCAAACAAATTATAAATGTAACCCCTTTTCCCAATAAACCTATCAATACAATACAGTACAAATATTTTATTGAGTTAAACAAACAATATGCTTATAGCATAAAATACAAATAAAGACATGGATTCGTTTTACAGAAGAACATACAAATATTCAACAACGTAGAACAGTATGGGGAAAACTGGACTCTTTTCAAATTAGCATAGTAAATAAATCTTGACATATTTTTAGCAATACTAATAGACTTCTTGGAGAGTAAGTTTGTGAATTTTCGTAACGATGGCCAAGTATAGTAATATCGTTTAATATATTTAGTTCTAAGATCCAAATATTTTGAACAAATTAGTAGGAAATGATATTCATTTTCAATTTGGTTATTTGAGCAATTTGGACAAATTCTATTATTTCGCGGTAAATGTAGGTGACGACCTCGTTCTATTGCTAATTCATGAGAGGATATTCTAAATTGCGTGAATGCTTTTCTAAAATAAGAGTCTGTAATGTTGTCTAGGTAACTTTCGAATTTGAAGTCGTGTTTAAATAAGCAATACGTTTCTAAACGATTCGAGTTATTGATACAGGAGTACCAATGTTGATAGTAAATATCTAAATTCGCTGTTTGATCATTTCATAATTAACTGTTACATTAAACTGGTATGCCAGATATAAGCAAGACCACATTCATCGAGAATTTGTTTACTGTTAAATGCCCAATTATTTTTTGTGCAATACAAATCGTTTTCTAAACCTAATTTCATAACCATGTAGCTTTTGAATAAAATTGAATTTTCATTTTGATTGAGTATCTTTATCCAATATTTGATAGTTATAAATTGTCTATGTATGGACATAGGGATTCTTCCCAATTCTCCGTATAGACTGTCTAGATTGGAAGAGCGACGTACACACAGAAGTTTTCTACAAAACTTTGAGTGTATGGATTCGACATCGGGTGCGGGGTGATGACCCCAAATTATCATATACATTTATGCATTTGTAACTTGCCTGGATGTGTCGATACCGTCATGGTACAATGTGATATATGCACAAATTGGTTTCACAAATCTTGTGTTAATACACCTGTGGATATTTCGACAACAGATGCGGACTTTAATTGTAACTTTTGTTAATTATTTGGCTATTATAATGTTAAGATATGTGATTAAATTGGTAACATTTAAGTTTTTTACTTATAACAGCCTTCAAATACAAATTTGGTTGATACGACAGTAAAGAAAGGTTATGGGAATTAAGAAATTGTTTAAATAAGCAAATTCTCCTTTTCCCACAATGTTTTCAATATATGTTGCTTTTTACTGTTTACACAGCAAGAAAAAAACATTTAACTTATTTGTTATAGATTAGTATTATTGTTGTATATATATATATAATTACTAGAAACAAATTAAGATTAAAAGTGTTGTGTATATATATATATATATAGATATACTTATTGTTTATTTGTTATTTAAATTGTTCTGCCCCTTCCAAGTACCCTACATAATAGAATGTTGCATGGATAATTTGCCTCGTAGTATGGCACATGGAAAACTGTTGAAAGTTACAAAGTAGAAAATGAAGAGTCCAAACAATTACTAGAACCCATGACCCTTCAATCGATTGTAAAGGAGAGGATATAATTGAAGCAAAACCTATGGCTAGTTACTAGCAACCTATTCTATTCTTGCAATGTTTTCAAATTTCGTCCGATGCAGATGCGTCAAAAGACATTTACTTGTCGGAAAATCAATCCATCAATTCTCGTTATTGATATCAATAGATATGATATAAAGAGGAAAGTCGTTAAAACACTTTACAAAGAGATTCCATTTCAGCAAGATCTCGATTCTTGGTTTAATCTATATCACTGATAAAAGCAATCAAACACATTATATATTTACAAAGAAAACCCCGGATATGATCATATGTAACAAATTATACACATTTGCCCATCTTTAATTAAACATTTTTTACAACAAATCATAGCGTCCGCAGATTTGCTCTATATTCTATAGCGTCCGCATTTTCCCTCTATATTGCATTTGTCCGCATTTTCCCTCTATAATGTATTTGTCCGCAGATCGCGTCCGCACTTTAGACCCTCCCCATACCGTTGTATTTATAAATAGAATTCGACGATCACGATTTCTCTGCAAATGTGTTACTCTCATTTTAAATGCATTTTATGACGCACATATTTGTATTTTTAATTCTTTATACTATATTTATAAGGCCGACGAGGCACAAAGAAAATATTTTCAATTCTGTTTTTATCTACATTTTCAATGCGTGGTTGAAAATTCAAATACCGTATCTGGAGCTTAAATCGGAAATAGTTCTCCCTGTAGCAGTTCACTCATTGAGATTTATAAATCTCTCCGCGTTCATGTTTTAAAATACAATGTTTCATTTTATTTCCAAATTCTCTTTGAATATAAGAACCACATAAGAAAACAAAGACGATATAAATATATCATTATTTCAAAAATTGTGATACATTTGAAAAGTAAGGGCAAGTATTGAGTACTACTTTCACGCGTATGAAATTCATGGACTTTTACATAAGAGAATGGCTTCAGAATTGTAGCTACTAAATTTGTTTGTTCCAAACAAATAAAAACAATTTAAATGTGTCTAAGTTTTGTAACAACTGTAAAAGATGTACATATTTTGTATCTTGTTGTTTCTTAAATCAATTAATACAATTTATTCAATCAGAAAGGCTGTTTTTTCAAACATATTACAGAGTTTTTCTTTACAATAATTTTGTTGGTTTCTCCCTTTTCGATTACGTCACCCCATGGTACAAAATCTAAACCTATTCCATACTGAAGCCGCGCTTCCACGCGGCGTCAATGAAAATAAGTCTCAATAAAACATATCAATCATGAACATTTATTGTTTGTTTGTTTGTTTGGAGTTTAACGCCGCTTTCAACAGCTTTGGTCATATCACGGCGGTCAGTGCACCTACCCATGTTTTCCTGGCTTTCCCACACCAGTACTAACACAACATTCTTTCGAAGATGAACATTTAAGTCGAGAACTAAACACCAGAATCGAACAACCAACCGGTTGTTACCCGTATATAGAAACTATGGTTAAAACAGTGTTTCTATGTTAATAACGCTAAACATCAGAAACTAAGCATCAGCCACATTAAAGTTGTTAACTCTTTCCCGCATGCAGACGCATTGTGATGCATATGCAGCAGACGGCTTTTGGAAACACTGTATCATAAGGAGAGATTACTCATAATGATAAATTTCCCTTTTTAATCACAAAGCTTTTTAACCATATTAAATAATTGTTCGTATCATCCTTTTGCCTAGATGTTTTTAAATTCGCCTGCTACATAGTTGTTCTAGTCGGGAAGTGTTTAGCCCTTTCCCTCATAAAACGCTTTCTGACGCCTCTGTAGCAGATGGCTTTAAAAAAAAATGGCGACAAAAGAGCAATTTCTCCTTTGTTCACCCTGTTTTCAAATGTATTCAATTATTGTTCTTTCATTTAAACGGATTTTCTGTGCTTTTGCCTAGACTTTTTCAAAATCGTCTGCTATCGATTTGTTGAAGCAGGGAATGATTTAATAAAACACTCAAGTTGCTGAAAAGGCTGCCATTTTGGGTATGTATAAAATGAAACGAATAAAAGGATTGAAAATGATTGTCGTCTTTTTAATCATTTGTTTAAATCGATATTTTGGGTATGTCTAAAATAAGATGAAAAATACGGATTGAAAATTATTGTCGTCTTTTTAATCATTTTTTTTAAAAATCGATATTTAAGATCATTAAAGTGCTGCGTTATGTGGGAATTAACAATTGTACGAAAAGTTAAAAATAAATGGAACTCTGTAAGAAATATGTTTTCCCGTTCGTCAAAAAAACGACAGCATTCGCCTTCTACGCCCTAACCTAAATTTTGACTGTATCGTAGCCAAAGAAGGACGTGACGTCATTTCATCTTGGCGTAACGTCAATGGAGCGACGTCGTTTCCCGCAAAAAAAGTGGTATCAACATGAAAGATTCCAAATTCCTATACATGAGCTGTTGACTCACTCATTCAAAGTATACTTATTTATCAAACAAGATAACTTTCTCATACGGACCAATTGTTCTTTTGGCGACAATCTTTTCCTAAATCGTCTGTTGCAAAAGCCTCAGAAACCGTCTCTAATAGGGAAAGGGTTTAGCAGAAATGTGACCCCTTACATAGTTTGTTCCAGTCATATTGACTGGTTGAAAAAGGCAGTCGCCAGGTGGCATCAGAAAAGGGCTGATCAATTTGCTTCTTTACCATAATGCAGGTGATCGATTAAGGATCATCTAGGCCGTCATGTTTTTACCTCGTTCATTATAAATGTATTCCTTGATTTTCTGAAAGTCTTAACTTTATTATTTTCTGTTCGTAATAATAGACGACAGCAATACGAATTCCAAATATGTTTTGATCATGCTAGAAACATGACATTAACATTATTATTGTCTAGTCAATTACTTATAAATCCTTTTTTATGGCCAAAGTATGCTCTTTAATTTTTGTAATTATATTGCTTTTTTTTGTAAATAGGTAGCACCTATAGATATATTATTATATGCATTTCTTTTCCATTTCAGACTGCGAGAAGATTGAAGATTGGATTCCCTTTCAGAGTTCAGAATATAAACTATAACAGGAAGGACCTTCGGTGAGAGAAGGGTGAGTCACATGTGCTGTTTCTTGTATTTCATTATGCTATTAACGCTATCCCATATGTAGACGATTTGAAAACATGAGAATATTTGGGTAAACAAACAGAAATCTGCATACATGAGAATATAGTTATTGAACAGAGTTGAAAACAGTATGGATAAAGGAGAAGTCGTAAGCAAATGCATCTTTTGCACTGTTTTTCAAATGTCGTCTGCTGCAAATGCGTCAAAAAGCGTTAAAGAGAAGTCTGATGCTAATATCCTTTCATATTCTTGTTTATTATTTTCATTTTGTAAATGATAGCATTATTTGTGTATATATATGATAAAAATGTGTTTGCGTTTGTGTATTTATATACATGTATTATATTCGGGGATGTGTAAACAATAATGTGTGTTTACATGTATGTATGTGTTTTTATTATAAACATATAAATATATGTGTGAACATACACGGGTGTGTATGAATGAATATATTTAACATGTCGAATGACATATGCTAAGTTTTGTGTACATCAAAATACACCTTAATATGTAATCTTCGTTAAATGTAGGTATTATTGTTTTTACAATGTTCTTATTGTGTTTACAGGCAGAATGTCGACGCTATTGTTCCTATCTTCTACACATAAACTCCGGGGAAGAGAGCATCTTCCTTGATTCCTTGACTCGATCCACACCAGGTAAATAACTTATAAATGACACATGCCGTACAAAGTCTGATATTCTTCCTTGAGAAATGACTACGCATTTTCCCCCAGATGTTATGAAGAGGCAGAAATGGATAGGTCTTCGCTAATGACAAATTCCAGAAGGTCGTTTTAGCAAGGGGATAGTTATATCAGATTGCTATAATATGTGAATTCCAAAGACTATGGTCGAAAGCTAGACTGGAATTTGCTTTGGAAGGTTGCTTAGAATGTGTTGCGCAATCTTGGTCCATTCTTTCTGCATTATGTTGTCGAGCGTAGAATAAGGTTAAATTACTAAAGCAGGAAGAGTGTTTATCAGAGTTAGTTCTTCCATATACAACAAATCTGCAGCAGACGACGTTACACACATATCGGTTAAGTTTTCCCATATGAAAGTTTTATTCTTGTATAAAGTTGAAAACGTTGTGGTAAATGAAGGAAAAAAATGCTCAATTGCTCCTTTTGCCATAACGTTTTCCAAAGTCGTGTGCGGAAAGGGTTATTCTCATCCGTGCCTCTACATAATTGAGGACATGTTAAACACCTCGATCTATCACACAATTCCAAATATTCTAACATATATTAATCTAAATTTACCTATCTTGTTGTGGCAGAATATATTTTCGTCCTGCTGGGTAGAAATAAAGCATAGTGGCGGAATCTCGTTTTGACATCCTTTGGCTAGTTTAATACCTGACTGGAAACTTAATCTACCAGTCTGCCAATTTGCTTTAATTTCGATCTAACCGCATATGTTGTGTATTGGTTAAAGAGTCCGCATTGAGAGCGAGCTACCAGTATTTGGTCCCTGGTCAGGTCATACTAACTGCTTTATACTGACAGAAAGGACTTTCCTTCTGTGCGCTAATAGTTGCGTCGATAGCATTACGACTGATACGCCGGTGTAAGGATCAGTTTTACTACTAGCAGTGCTTGTAATTTACCGAGGACACGCCGTGAAATTGACGAACTGCTGTTTGAACAAGTCAAAAATACAATATTGTCTGTCTGTCGAACGCTAACACGTCAATAATACAATATGCTGTCGGTATGTCTGTTGAAAGCAGCGTAAAACACCATACACATATTAAACTTCGGTCGATCGTATTTTACCGTCAGCTCTCGGATATTTCTATAGCAGTTCGTCACTAGACTGGTTCTTGTTCGAGTTTGCAATAGAAGATTAAGATAAGTGAACAAGTCTTTTTATATGCGAGTAGTTTTTTATATTTAAAATGTGAATTAAAACCATAGTTTTTTAATAACAGGAAAATGGGAATAATTTTATGAATTCGAAGTTATTGTGCTAAATTTAACTATTTTAAGAATATATTAAAGGGGGACAAAGGACGTACATGCGCATACAAATGTTTACAATAATTTTGGGAGATCGAAGGCAAAAAGTTATTGTGCTAAATTTGGCGATTTTAAGAATATATTAAGGGAAAAAAAGGACGCGCTTGCGCAGTCAAATGTTTTTAATAATTTTGGTAGATCGAGGTCAACACGTTTTGAAAATGTATTTTTGTTTTCTTTCTAGTATTTGCAAAAACTATTGTTATCATATATTTATATCATATATTTTAAAGCGGGTTTCGGGTTTTTCGAATCAAACAGTATTTCTTAAGCCATACAATGCTGATTCCCGCGCTAACATCCAATTGCTGCATCTTGCAGCAACTCTTGTATCTTACACACTGTCGGTAGTAAGAGAGATACCAGTGGTCCGTCTTGATGCTATGTCTGTACCACCATTGGTGTATTACACCGTCCATGTCGTGACATTTCATATTTGACCGAATAAAATTATGAATTGTCGCGAGACAAGATTACGTAATATATCTCGTTACGCAAGATGTTGTAACGAACTAAGCTCCATTCCGGAAAAGAGAGATAAAGTACTTTTTGAACTTTCAATTGGTTTAATGAGAGCGTAACCTGTAATCGTATGATATTTTTCAATGGTTACACATAACTGTGTAGCAGAATTGTAAGCTTTACGGTGGTAATTGACTACCTAATGTCTTGCCTGAATTTCTCGCCAGTTATCGTTAAACTTGTCTCGACTTAAATTATATTGTTAATATCTGTTTTGGAACAATATTGCCGAGGATGTCTTGATTTACAATACAAGCGCCGTAAACGCACCAAGCAGTCCTTTTACGGTCCTCATACTAACCATTGTTATCGCACCACAAATTTGTATGTCGTGGTTCGAACAATTTATTTTAGATATGTAAGCGCCCATATTGTCTCATTCGGTAGAGAACTCGTCCTGAAAGGGAGAGGTTCCGGATTCGAGCCCCGGATTGGCTGCAAGTTTCTTTCTTTCTATGACAGCTAAATTATCATACCAATGTTGCTTTTTCAAAGGTATAGACCAATTGTACATAGGGTTATCAGATACGGAGATCGAAGGAGGATATAAATGGTCGGACGATGGAACAGCACCGCTACTTGAGGGTTGGGGAACAGACGAGTCAAGCGGTGGTTCTACTGAAAATTGTATACTGATTACAGTGTATCGTAACATGAAATGGGCTGATGTGGTTTTGTTTTGGCATAATGTTTTCCAAAGTCGTCTGCTGTAGAGCGTCAGAAAATGTCTGTAGGTGTAAAAGGCTTAACCTGAAACCAAACCACTGTGCATTATAAGTATCATGTCATATGCATTATATATGAACCATATGAACCTTACTCGTAGGAGTGTTTTGACAAGGGTAGAAACAACTTCCAATCAGCATATTTTTACGGTTATGTGATCTGAATATTCACTGTACGTAATATATTTCTAGAATGCACTTCATTTTCTTTTTAGAAAAGAGTGCGGCTGTATATCATGCGCGGATGCGTAGTGTGATCTCGATCTTTACTATTATTGTAGTCGTATATTCCATACGGTTGGTTTTCTGGAAGCTCCGGTCATACGAACTAGTATTTTCTTTCAAATTAAACAACCTATCTGACCACGTGTTTTCATAAAACAAATCATGCATTTGATAAAAAACAAAAACACCATGTACAACAGAAATAGTAGTAATGGCTCCTTCCCTCATTGTCTCTTAAGATTGTGGGGTAAGCAGTACCACGACTGACTCGCTGGTGTCAGAATAAATGGAACAGTATAACTGGTAACTTACCCAGGAAACTCCAACATATAACTGAAATTTGATGAAAGCGGCGTAAAAGACCTCACAAACAAACTAACGATAATAATAATACACTTTCACCGAAAGGTCAATGTCGTGTCGATCTTGAGCAGTATTAACGCTAGCTGATCAACAGCTGTCTAGGCATCAATACTATCTCGTGTCATTTTAAGTAAACTGTAAACCATGTAAAACATTCATTTACTCTCTCGAAATGAAGTCGCCAAAATCAAAACAGACATTTTTCTGTGTATTACATTCTATTTGGATAGTTTTTTGCTTATATCACGGCGGCCGGTCCACCTACACGTAACTATACAATTGAAACACTATTTTGGCTGATCGATTGTTGATAAATAAATTACCTGTTTTGGTAATAGAGTCCTATGATTACTAGCGACGATACGATTTTTATATTTAAAATGTGAATTAAAACCATAGTTTTTTAATAACAGGAAAATGGGAATAATTTCATGAATTCGAAATTATTGTGCTAAATTTTGCGCTTTTAAGAATATATTAAAGGGGAAAAAAGGACGTGCATGCGCATACAAATGTTTACAATACTTTTGAGAGATCGAAGGCAAAAAGTTATTGTGCTAAATTTGGCGATTTTAAGAATATATTAAGGGGAAAAAAGGACGCGCTTGCGCAGTCAAATGTTTTTAATAATTTTGGTAGATCGAGGTCAACACTTTTTGAAATTGTATTTTTGTTTTCTTTCTAGTATTTACAAAACTATTGTTATCATATATTTATATCATATATTTAAAAGCGGGTTTCGGGGTTTTCGAATCAAACAGTATTTCTTAAGCCATACAATGCTGATTCCCGCGCTAACATCCAATTGCTGCATCTTGCAGCAACTCTTGTATCTTACACAGTGTCGGTAGTAAGAGAGATACTAGTGGTCCGTCTTGATGCTATGTCTGTACCACCATTGGTGTATTACACCGTCCATGTCGTGACATTTCATATTTGACCGAATAAAATTATGAATTGTCACGAGACAAGATTACGTAATATATCTCGTTACGCAAGATGTTGTAACGAACTAGGCTCCATTCCGGAAAAGAGAGATAAAGTACTTTTAGAACTTTCAATTGGTTTAATGATCGAGAGCGTAACCTGTAATCGTATGATATTTTTCAATGGTCAAACATAACCGTGTAGCAGAATTGTAAGCTTTACGGTGGTAATTGACTACCTAATGTCTTGCCTGAATTTCTCGCCAGTTATCGTTAAACTTGTCTCGACTTAAATTATATTGTTAATATCTAATTTGGAACATTATTGCCGAGGATGTCTTGATTTACATTACATACGATTTTTGCACAAGCGAACATTTGTTCTGAGGTTTGTATAATTGTAATTTAGACGTGTGTGGTGCTGTGGTTTTGGTGTTGAAGAATGATATTACGTAACAGTTTAAACGGTTACTGCACGAAAAAGTCAGCAAAGCAAAAATGTCCCACGTTATACAGATATAGATATTGGAACTCCAATAATCATAACATGTGAATAGCTAAGTCACTCGCACTCTAATTATTAATTGACATGTCTCTGGAACTCCCAAAATGTCAGTCAACGTCGAGGCACTCCGTATAATACGTGTTCTTTTCGTTTCAAAATATAAAATGACAATTATAAACATTTTATCTTTTATTCACATTTCAATGTGGCAAAGTAAATACTGAAGTACAAACATACATACTTTAACCAAACAAATATCTTTCGCGCCAGCACACGATTCGTTTACACATTTGTTTGATGGAGCGTTTATGTTTACATAACTATTTTGCTCAGCCAATAATGCGCGTCCGAATTATAGTTTGACATAAATTGATTTACACCTGCTTGCTAAATAGGACTTACGTCATACATTAACCTTGCAATCATAATGTTAACATATTTACCTATACCATTTGGTGCACTGTATATATTACCCGTCGGTACCCATCGGCATTGAGGGTTAACCAAGACTTGATAAATGGAATTATTTTTACCTTAAGTACATGCAGTTTTATTCTCTTCGAAGAGTACTCTCTTGCATGAAGAAGCCATGTCTCTTGTTTATTCAAAATATATGGCCTCTAGCATTGTAGTGGTAATGTGGAAATAACTTTTGATGATATCTTATTTATGCTGTTTAAGATTGTGTATGTTTCCACCATATCGGCTCAGCATCGTCTGTACTGCAGATTCGTCAGTCCTAAATGATTTAGTCTTTCCGCGTATGTAAGATTCTTGAGTGTCAAACAGTATTTTGTGGCACGTATTTGTACGTTCTTCAACATAACTGCTGCATGTGTGTTGATTACAGACCATACATACATGTAACTTCCATATTCCAGATGGGGTCTTACAAGTCGTTTTGAAAGTACAAGCAGCATACATTTTTCTGTGTATGAAAATGATCTTCTGATGATACTTTATATCTTGTTTGTTGTTTTGGGTTGTGAGTAAATGTGTACTTGGAAGTTCAATTTGATTTCAATAACAGTCTTGGTTACTTTGGATAACTTTAATTCCATTCATATTGTTTTAATTTCTGATCCTGGCAACAATGTACAAATTTCGATAATCGAGCCTTTATTTCTTAAATATGTTAGGAAAACAAGAATTGGTCGTTTGGGCTGTGCATTTCTCCTTTGGTTACAATGTTTTCAAAAGTCGTCTGCTGCAAGAGCTTCAGAAAGCGTCTGTATGTGGGCAAGGGTTAAACATATCGGTATAAATTATATTGATTGGTAAACCTGAAGCTGAATTTATTGAGAGTGCACATCTTTATCAGACTGTGTCGATGTACATGCTGATCTGGATCTAAGCTGTTAACAAAAGCCAGCTTGTACATTTTCTCATGGATGGGTTCATCATTTCAATGTACATGATCCTTACTTAACCCTTTCCCACATTCAAAAAATCTGCAGCTTTGAAATATCCTGGCAAAAATAAAAACATTTCCATAAATAAGAGTTTAATTCTTAAATAGATTTGAAAACAATGTGACAATAGGAGAAATTGCTCGTCTGTAATGAATATGAAACGGAGTTGAAAATGACATTTTAACCTTTTCAAAAAAGTTCAAATGATTTAAACTCCGTAACAAAAATTGTCTCTCAGATTGCGAGATATTGCTTTTTCATCACATAATATGTATTCGCAAAGTATATAACTGAACATCAATACAGTGTTTTTTAAGTTTTATTTACTGCTAACAGTATAAAAGCCGCATCTGGCCATTTGAGATCATATTGCATCTGTGCATCTCGCCAGAGTATTCCTTATTCGCCTTCGTGTGTTCTATAGACCTTAATGTGTAAAAGGAGTACAATTGTAGCCATACCAGTTGTGTGTTAATGTAACTGATTTAGCAATTTTAGATAGTTGAGTTTGGAACGGTGAGGAGATTTCTTTTGTAATAGATTAAATGTCTTCAGCTTTGAAGAAATCCTTTATATAGCTCACAATATTTACACGATTTTGAGTTGACAAATAACTTGATGATGAAGGGTTTCCTCCTTCCAACATGAAAACATTGTGGCAAAAGGAGAAATTGTTATGGGTAATTTGATATTTTGCCACCACTATTTCAAAGGTAGTCTGCTGCAGGTGCGTCAAATCGCGTCTCAACGTGAGAAAGGGTTAAATAAACTACATTGACGCACGTTTTTGGACGGTTCCACTGAGGTACCGTCTATAGTGGTGTGTATGTTGAAAAATCATACAACAATTTGCTCCCCGATAAAAAACAGAATTAAAGTAAAGCTGGGAACCAAACTCAATATGTCTTTGCCTAACGCTAAACATAAACAAGTAGTGCCATCATACATCAGTCAATATATCTGCATTTTGAAACATATTGGTGAATCAAGATATCTGAAATAATAATTTCTGAAAAAGCAGTTTTATTGGTTGAAGTAATACGTGTACATGTTTTCTATCACAAAGAATGTATACATACATCCAACAGTGTTTACAATTTTTTAAATGCTTCAAAACATAATTTGTTTTAACGAAATGTTTTTGTCATTTACAATGTTCTGTCTTATAATTTTCTTAAAGCGACCGTATATATGGGAAACACAAATGTGGTAGAATTGACATGAGGGTTGCGGAATCAATGAAAACTAAAGTCTCAAAGGACGATCGAAATTTTTATTGATTCCTTAATTATCATGCATTGAGTAATTTTGATAATAGCTGCACTGATACAAATTTATAATAAGAGGGGAAATCGTATAAGCCATGGAAGCCATGGGAAAACACTAATGTGACACATGTCATTGTTGGTCTGCGTTGTAAACTATTGGAAATGAACACAAAAACGCACATTTTTCCATTTGAAAAGATAACCTTTATTTTCGACACAATCTGGAACATACAGACAGAAACTTTAATCTGTGATAATCAAATCGAAACATATCCGTGACATTAAACCGAAATAAAATTGGAAAACAATAAAAAGTGTTTTTGTATTCGTAGAGCAAATTATAAACCACGAAAGTAAGGAAGTCTTCTTCAGAGTACATAGCAATTACCGTTTTAGATTTTCTTTGGTGTATCAATCCGCCATGCATGAAGAAATGCGTTTTTTCCTCGACAGTATATGTAGGGTCTATCGACACACTCGATGTATTGTGTGAAAGAGTCGAGATACTGTGCATATGAGAACGCAAAACATCCAGAATAATCGTTCGTAAAATACGGTTATATGAACTAGTCACAGTATTACAACCGAACTACTGTTGAAAGTGGCGGTAAAACGTCATTCTAGTAATTTTAGAACAACATGTTACATATCTTATATGTCCGTAAAAAGTTTGCTTTTTAACCCACCCTCGGCAGTAAGTAAAGTTTGCACCAGGGTTGTGACGGATGTCTGATGGAAATAATAATACATTACGGAGATTATTGGAGATTATCTGAAGGAGCCTGATTTACACTGTGCCCAATATAGCGTCCGTAATGTCAACTTGGTCCTATGCATCTGTGGACAACGTTAATGGTTTAAACCGCAAAAGTTTAAGTTGAGATGGCTAAACAACCCAAACAGTTTGACATATGTTATAGGTATGTTTATAGCCAAACACATTAAAACCAGACGCTCATAATCATAGATTGGATGACTGCCTATTAGCGGTCGACTCAGATTGACCTTTGTGTGATTGAATGAAATATTCGCGTTCAACATAATCGAGGTATCATCTTGATAGCGGAATCGAGCGTTTGTTGTTGCGCGCTGTTTCATCGTACCATGGAATGAGCACCTGCATAATATGAATAATTAAATGTATAGGGTCAATTCGATACGACCTTTTATACGATGTTGTCAGATCCAACATGAGCATGGCTAAGTATTTTGGCCTGACTTCAATGGTATATAGCATTTATATAACAATAACTGATATATCTATTAAAAATCAATTACCCTAATCGATAAAAGATATTCTTCTAATTATTTATTATAGACGTGGGAATGGGGCTTGAATTGGATATATTTTGGGCGCTTTTAACAGTTCATAATAATCATATTTATAAAATAGATATGCAAAGATCCGTGTTTAATCAGAAAAATATAACAGGAATATAAATGCTTACCTACAAAATGGCAATATATTGAATTGGTGTCATGCTGTTGACACCTTGACCGTCAATATCGTTTTCTCAATTATTGGGATGTTCCTTTGTCTATGGAAAAAAGCCCAATGGATATATAGAACCATGTACAGTACAAATCAGAGTTGGAAATTGTTTAAACCTTTCCTAAATATAGATGTCTTTTGGAAATATCTACAGCAGGCGACTCTTTTAAGAATTGTGGTAAACAAATAAATTTATAATGAGAAAATTATACTTTTACCACACTGCTTACAATTACATTCTGGCTTCGAAAGAATGGTGTGTAAGTACTGGTGTGGGAAAGCCAGGAAAACATGGGTAGGTGCACTGACCGCCGTGATATGACCAAAGCTGTTGAAAGCGGCGTTAAACTCCAAACAAACAAACAAAACAAAAACAATTACATTCAATAAATATGCTTTCATTCATTGAGATTGTTTAAGAATGAATATTTTCAAAATCGTCTGTTGAAGCTTTATTGTAGGTGGGAACATGTTACTTGCTACAACGTTTGCAACCACTTGTGCTAAAATGATATCAGTTTCTATATTAGAACCACCATTGTAAAGATCATTACCCTGAAAATATGGACAACGTCTCTGAAATAAGTTGGCGAATGATAGCGAAATGGGAGTTCAATTGTCATTGGACAATGTTACTGAAAACCTTTCTAAGAATAGAACCAAATTTATTTAAAAAAGCAAAATTATATATATAAACCATGTTACCAGAGGAGCCATCAGAGACAAAAGAAAACAAGAGGACCATGAGGGCCCTGAACGCTCACCTGATATTTTGTCTCACTTTAGCCATATAAGCCCCGCCCCCTGGCGGCCATAGTTTTCGAACAATTAACATGACTTGAAGAATCTAATAGAGTGTCACCCTAGAAAACATTTCTACAAAATTATTTGAAAATCGGCCTTACACTTTTCGGCCTAGATTTGTTAAGTGTTCACTATAGCCATGCTCTGTGTGGCGGCCATGTTTTTTTCGACAAATCAATATGGCTGGGAGGAATCTGCAATATTATTTGAAAATCGGCCTGAAACTTTCAGAGGATAAGATTTTGTAAGTTTTCACCATAGCCATATAACGCAAAATAGCCCCGCCCCCTGGTGGCCATGATTTTCGACCAATCATGATGGCTTGAAGGAATCTGAAAGAGGGTCCTCCAAGGAACATTTCTTTAAAATTGATTGTAAATCTGCCAACTAGTTGGGGAGAAGAAGAATTTTAAAGTTTGTTTCGTTTTGTTGCCATGGAAACTAAAATTTTGCATGGATCCCCTTAAAATGAAAGAATTCTGGTGAGGATGCTTTCTATGAAGTTTCATCGCAAATGACCCACTGGTTACTGATGAGAAGATGTTAAAGGACAACTGGCGATCACAATAACTCACCTTGAACATTTCGTGCTCAGGTGAGCTAAAAATGGCTGAAATATATCCGTTTTAAACAAACCACTTGACTTCTAACAACTACTAAGGGCTATGAATGTAGTTATCGATCAGATAAGACAATACAAATATCAGTATATACAAACTTAGCAGACTGTGGTAAGAAGGATCCAATTTCTTTTTGGCAATTTGTAAGAAATTATTCACAAACAATGACAGGAATTGCAGACTTTGACAAACATGAGGAAATGGCTACAGATGAAGAAATAATAACACAATAGTTCAACACTTTTGCTCAGTGTCTTCCACAGAAACAGAACCTTTAACAAAGAGACAATATAATCAGCTACATTGACACATACAGAATTGTATGCTAACGAATTAATCACAAGCCCAGACAAAATTCATCTTATATAATGATATGAGAAAAAGATACTTTTCCTAAAAAGTTACCCTAAATATACAGAAAGTCACTTGACGAACACCGTGAAGACCATGAAAAATTATTGCGTGTAAGATTAGACAAAAAGCCATTTGATAGACACATTATTGCAATGAAACCCGGCCCAAAGGAATTTATATGCATGCGCAAGGATACACATTATATCGACCAATGAAATTCTTGTTATGCAGGAAAAAAGAGGGTGGATGACTATCAAGATTATTAACCAATCACATTCTTATTCTCAATCAAAATATGACAAGATATCTATGTACTTTACCAAAAAAGTTTAATTGTTGGCTCTCATTTTGTTAACACCTCTCGTATGTCATAATTTAACCATAAAGCTGTTTTACTAATAGGGAAATAATAAACAACAGTGTTGAACCCTCCGCAAAAGCGGAATTTGACACGAAACTAAAAATATAACATGATAACTATGTATTTAACCAAATGAGTTTAATTGTTTGCTCTCAATCGATAACGATGTTACTCCATACCTTTGTAATGAAAGAAAAATATATTTAGTAAGAAACCCAGTAATCGGACAAAAAATGTATTGATTACTTGATATGTATAATTGTCCGTACTTACTAGACTCACGATCTAAAACAAACATCATATAAGCCTAGTAAGTAAATGTAAAAAGTGAACGATTCATGTTGCCACAGGTGTTATCCAAATAGAAATGTAGGAAATTCCAGGCAGCTATAAAAACAATAATCAGCCTATCGTGCTAAATTTTACAAAGCTTCCTTTATCTCCAGTGCTAGATATTATATTTTCTAATGGCTATTAGGGATGTTTTGCAAACTGTCCCATTGGTGGAGTTTCTTTAATATGGTTTATGTGGCTACATATTACTGAAATGCCCTTTATGTTTCATATTTCATAACAAAAGGGTTAAAATAGGTTTTCTAATTGCAAAGTAACGTTTTGATGTGAGTAAATGAGTTTTAACTGATGAGATGTTTATTTAAATATTATCATCATAACTCTGATTAACAAAGCCTTCAAAGATATCAGGGTAATATTGTAATGGCCCTATATAGATCATCTGACTTGATTACTTTGGTCATGTTTAAAGATATGCCATCTTACACCTTTTCGTATGCCGCATTAGGAACATTTTTTTCAAACAATCAGTATGACTTGAACAGTTTTTGTTGAGGTTAACATAAAAACAAGAGGGCCATGATGGCCCTGGATCGCTCACCTGATTTTATTATTTTTTCACTTTAGCCATATAAGCCCCGCCCAATGGCGGCCATCGTTTCAGACTTATCAACTTGGCTTGAAGGAATCTGATAGAAGGTCACCATAGGAATATTCCTACAAGATTATCTGAAAATCGGCCTGAAACTTTCGGAGGAGAAGATTTTTTAAGTTTTCACTATAGCCATATAAGGCAAAATAGCTCCGCCCTCTGGTGGCCATGTTTTTCACCAATCAACATGGCTTGAAGGAATCTGATGGGGGGGGGGGTGAAATTCGGCCTGACACTTTTAGAGGAGAAGATTTTTAAGTTTTCACTATAGCCATATAAGGCAAAGAAGCCATGCCCACTGGCGGCCATGATTTTCGAACATCAACATGGCTTGAAGGAGAAGATGTTGACGCACGACGCACGACGGACGCCGGACAAAAGGCGATCACAATAACTCACCTTCAGCAAAGCTCAGGTGAGCTAAAAAGACAATATCATTCATAACAGAAGCATCCCGAATTTTTGTTATATATCCTCTTCCTACTGCCACAGCATATCAATTTCTCAATATAGTTAATTCTTTCAACACAAACAATATTTCTGTGATATTTAGTTGAAATTGAACTAGTGATTCTGCAGATATGTTGTTTAAAAAGAATTCTAGACGACCCATGACCACACAGAAGTATCCCAAAATATCAGCTTTAACTATAAGGAGAGCTTAAATTGTTCATTTAACACAATTTTCTCATTTTGTCAGAATGCGCCTGTATGTGGAAAGAGGTTAATACATACATTTGTTGACTATCATTGCTTACGTAAGACAACGCGTGTACGACAGACAAACGACAGAGACGCGGTGACACACATGTTACATCTTGCCAAGGTAAGTAACTTGACCGGGTGGTACAACAACTGTTTTAATGAATGTAAATACGGAATATTATGTTGCAGGAGCGATAAATTGGTTCATAGTGTACGACAAGTAGTGTGCAAAGTGGAAAAATCGATATCTTACGAGACCGAAGGTCGAGCAAGATATGGCTTTTCCCATAATACAAGTCGTGCAATACCTCCCATTTATCGCTCCTGTAACGTAATTTGCCTTGTATTATATACCTACATTATATTAGGATTGAAAACAAATATACAGATTCAATTTATTTCACATTTGGATAACACTTTTTTAATCGAGAAATGAAAAGATGAATAGCGGATGAATATTTACTACACTACGTAGGACACGCCCCAAAAAGTGTATTCTAGTACGTAAGTCCCGCCCAGTAACATCATCAAATCAAATTGTCATTGTTTTGTGGGAGAAAAATAAAAAACGCATTATTTATTTTCGCGTTTTTGTTTAATTTGACGCTAGGTTTTCGATACATAAAATAGAAACGATTTGCGTAAATAGTAATGGTTGTCTGCATATTTTACTGAGTAGCGCAGATTTAAAACGGAAACCTCGCTGAAAGTAGTCATTTTTACTCCAGGAAACTCTCGACAATATTGTAACTGTAATTTTTCGATAATATCAATATCTTCATAGCCCATAGATGGTTTTTATTTCGACTGGTCTTTTTTCGCACAAGATATGTGTCTATAACAAAGATGTAGACACTCTGATAACGAGTAATCCGTTTTTATTTACTTTGGTTGATCACATATTTAAATTGTTCAGGTCCGATCTAGTTAAGATGCAATGTTTAATCATAATCATTGAAATTTGAATATTTTCTGTTTGACTATTTACTTGATACATGGAAATGCATGATAGCTTAATGCTAAGCTATGAACAGGATGCTAAATGATACACAGTAAATTGAAAGTACATCAATTGTTAGAATTGAAATTGAAAACTGTATAATAAAAATTAAGATGAAGTGCATTATTTAGTGATATTTTACTTTACAATAATGTTTTCAAAAGTTCTGTATCAGAGGTCAAAATAGGCTTAAAGAAGCAATGGAAAAAAGTTTGATAACCTAATCACACTTTCAAATTTTGGCACGAGTTTTAAACCTCGAAATCAAACTCGTTCACTGCTATACATATACATGTATATAGCCTATAAACTTAATCATCACAAATTCATCATAAGCAGTTAGATACATTGCAGAGTATACTTTCATTTACATATATTTCCATAGTTAAGCTTGATTTAAACAAAGTCATCTGAAGAAGACTTGTTCGGGTTGATTGTTTACAACTAAGCCTTGCATCAAGGTCACAAATATTTCAGAGGGTGTCGGTTGTCTTGTTAAAAATTAGTTAGAACTATTTAGACTCAATCAAGAAAGTGTGTGGATTTAACTTATGTTAAACTTATGTTGTGTTAACCAATCAAATCATTGTGAAGGAGATTGCAACCAATCAAAAACTCGTCTTTCGTCATTAAAACAATAGTGAAGCTTGGTTGTAGTTCAACGCTGACTTATCGAAACGCATACCAAGAAAAAGATCAGGGCGAAAAGCACCTATCCCGATTATCCAATTCCCAATATCTTCAATTCTCTAAAACAAATAATCTGGTGAGTCTTTGTCAGATTTTCTTCGACGAAATGCTTTCTATAAGGAGCCCAAATGTAGGTTTTGAGTATGATAAATGAGGTTAAATCCCTGCAGTTATGTAAATTGACAGCGTTGGCATGTTAAATGAGCATATCGATATTTTACATGAGTATATCGATATTTTACGCCAGTGTTGATGTTGAAGTATCGAGAGTAACATTGTCTTCTTTTGTTTTCTCAAAATTATTTTTAATAGTTTGTTTAAATGTGTTTTATTTTCTGTTTTCGGTGAAATTGTTTCTCAAAGGTTTACACTACCAAGGTTAAATTATAAATTAATTCACGTTAAGCAGGAGGTGACGTGTAACAGTATTGTGGCTTGTTGTGCTATTTGTAGTCAAATGGATGACTGTTTGACAGTGTCGTTCAAGAACAGCGAGAGTCGATGTCTTCTTGGTACGGATCGAGTCACACATGACCCGGTGGTTACCATATTCCTTGTTTCTGAAACAGGCTGGATTACAATGTCTAAAGTTGTATATGCAGGTATTGTTTGTTTATTTAATAAAAATAGCTAACCTATGCACGAAGTTCACAAAGTAAGTAATTGGGCTCACCCTCTCTAAGGCTTCCGACCGTCAATAACTCCTCTCAAACAAGAGGTTCAATTGGGATGAAATTGTGCAGCAAGGAGCCTATCGATGTCTTTTCCAAAAGATCTTCAAATTGTATGGGTCCATCCAAATTCTGGTGGCCACCGAATGAAACCTGTACCTTTCATCTCCTCCCAAAGTTGTACGCCGGTGTTCAATTCTTTTTAGAAAATGTTGCAAGGGTGTTCCTCTATCAGATTGATTCATCCAAGCCATGTTGATGGATTGAAAAACATAGCAACCGGGGAACACGGCTCCTTTGCCTTATATGGCTAAAGCGAAAACATTAAACATCTTCTACTCCCAAAGTGTCTGGCCGATTTGTTTAATATCTGTGTACAAACGTTCCGTCGGTCTATCCATGATGATTGATCGCATAATATGAGCCGTTTCACGAGAAAACCAACATTGTGGATTATGCGTAAACTATCGACCGGATCAGCCTAAGCAGGCCGCGCAGGCTAACCCGGACAGACACTTTTCGCCTCCTGTGGATTTTCTGTTTCAGGAATCATTTATCTATACCTTTATCCCCCTGAGACGGAATGAGTCAATAATGTTGGTTTTCTCTGGGTCGATACATTACGCACGTCCCATAATGTTGGTTTTATATGTAAACGGCTCATATGGCTGTCATGCGTTTCCTTATATGAATATAGAGAAAACTTTAAAAGCTTCTCCGAAACTAGTAAATATTTTTAAATTCTTCTAGTACTAACACACTAGCCTGATAGAAAATAATTTGGCACGAATTTTGCCTAAGCGATTCTCTTCCATGATTTATTGAATTAGTCCGATCCATTGAAACGTCGTCAGCAAAGCGGTGCAGCTCCTTACCTTATATCGTGTCCTCTCTATAACATTAAATGTATTGAATGCTTTTAATTTGTTTAAACCAGAGACATATAAACAAATGTTGTTATACGTCTCTGTTTAAACTGAATAATTTGAGTATCTTATATGTTGCTAAGATCTGCAAAATGATAAATGAATGTTTTTGTTTTAAAGGTAATGGTAAAACAGAAATAATAGTATATGAATAGTACTGGATGCTATAGGTTCCAGGAATAAGTAAAAATATGCGGAAGTATTTTTACGTGTCAACCTTAATGTATAAGATATGATAACATATTATGTATATGTATGTAATAAATGACATGCCATTTTCTGTTGTTTGTATATTTATATGTAGGTTTTATATGACTATGAGCTTGTATGCTTAATGTCAATTAAAGTTTCTGTTCTGAGTAAGAACACTAAAAACTAAATAAGTTTTATTAAATCATGTGTGCGATACAGGAAGATCATGGTCACCCTGTTTACATAGTTTTAGACACAGATGGATCAGCATATAGCGTCAACCATCACGAAGTATATCGATTTTGATCAACGATTTACAATCAATGATATTAAAGGGAAATCATTATCAAAAAGATATTGCGTTAATTAATCAATCGGTGAACATGAAATATATGACTGTGTGATATAAAGTAGTAGTGATAAGATGCTTAGAAATTGTTGAAAAGTGGATATATGTTAACTAAATGTTGCGATGTAGACATAATTAAGGGAGTCAAAGTTAAATAACAGTTACACTAACAGTCAGCACTAAAACTATCGCATATATATATACATTGATGATTATTTAAAAGACAGTTTCATCCAATTTGCTCTGAGAATTGGATGTAGGACAACACTTTTGTATACCGACGCAAAACTAATGGAATAACAAACACTCTTGTTATGCCACGGGTATACTTAGAGTACATGTAAGAGTTAACTTCATTTTAAAAAAGAAATGCGTGTTTGTTGCGGTTGTTTTTCCAAAATGTATTCCACAAATATTTCAGGAAACATGCTTAAATGTGAATGAATATATGTGTTATATATTTGTATCTATGTATTATCAAATTATATTGCATCTCGTGAATGTTTTCGCATTTCGTGCACATATTGAGGCCGAGGATCTTGAATATATTTTGACAATTGATCATTCGACAAAATTAATTTTTCGCTTTAAGTTCATGGCATTTAGTTAGAACTTTTAAAAGTCGGCCAATCTTTTTTTTTATTATCATTATTACTATTATTATCAAACATCTTCTATTTATTATCATCCACATCATAAAATCCGTAATTCATCGTAATATTTTGACAGACAGCATCTGGAATCACACAACGGCATATCAACAAAGGTGTACTTTTTCTATTGAGTTAAGCAAAGTATTCATTTCGTTGCCGTTTAGCGTATTCCAATTCACTTATTAATGTAAGGAAGTTAAGGAAACCAATGAGATAGTGTCTTTTAATATCTACGAGCATTTTACGAATCTCACTTTTCGAAATAGTTCATCCAATTCCTTATAACATTCAGAAAAGTAAGAGTATTATATTATTTGCGTGTTTCGTCTTTTGTTTTTAGTGTTTCTTAGAAGAAGTTCTCTAGGAAGGTATCAAATAACTGATGGAGACGCCGTTTCAATGTGCGCAGAAAAGGACACAGTGATTGCATCAACGACTGACCTTCTGGTATCCAGGTCAATGGGTTTTGAAGGGTGCGCTTGCGCATGGTTGTCGAACAACATAAACGGATTCGTGCTACAGGAGCCAGGCTCGTGCTGGGGTACCTTTTCAACAGGCATTTTATATTGTGGTCACAGTAAAGCTGATGTATGGTGCAGACTGTGACAGTTTCCGACAAAGCACCGACCTTTCTTTAGTTTGGTAACTCTATTTTAGTAAAGACAAAACGGTGAGATATGGAGTTACTTTCATTCTTTTTCTTCTTTTACTCTTATCGCAGCATCTCTTCCATGTTTAATCAAGGTAAATGGCAATCGACGAAAATAATGCCAAGTAATGTCAATAAGGAAGAAAAGATCCGATATTTGAGTTTTACTTTGTAGCGTTATTAGCTCACATGAGAACGAAGTGCTCAAGTTGAGTTATTACGGTGCAATAGTTGAACTGCAACACAAATATATAACTTTATTGTTATATCTTTTCTATTATTATTTTGTTATACTTTTCCCCAGTAATTGGCTGCCAGTAAACAGATCAAACAAAAGGGGCTGCTCTAAATGTCAATAGCTAGCCCAACAAAAGCCCAAATTAGGCATCAAACTCAAAACTCAATAAATGAACTGTTCAAAATTAGGCTGCATCAAATACAACATTGCAACTAGCCTCCCCTGAGTATCGGAAGGAGACTGAAATGTCATCTCTAAAGTCATGAACACTTTTAACTTCGCTGGCCGCCAAACGAACCTGCCGTGACCTGACTTTACCAAGGCACGGACAGATCGCCGCCAACAAAACTTCAATATTTACATTATGCACAACAAAAACTTCACTACCAGAGGACAGTTGAATAAAAAATAATTAATTCCCAAAACTAGATAAATGTATGCCATCAGTTTTGTACAGACTATTATTGACAATTTCAAAACTATGGTGTCGAATATAGCAACCCCAAAGCTGAACTATTTTGTGAGCTGCAACATTATTGAGTTTATTGCGACAGCGATTTATTGCATTCAAGTCTGTAGAGAAACGCCATTGGGAACGAGGTAAAATCTGAGATCAAATAACAGTTTATTTCTCATTTTGTATAAACATAATCCGCCATACCCTTGCCACCATAGTTCTATATTAAGTCTGTTCAATGACAGTTGTGCTCCTCCAGGCCGGGATCAGCGAATGCATGTCTAACAATGGATGACACAACAATCCAAACTTGCTTTATATCTACAATATACGTAGTTCTTTCAACTCCCAGGGCACCAATTCATGTTCAGAAATACAGACATCAATCAACTTTAAAATTACTAAACTTAGAATTCCTTATAAAGAAAGCTATGTGTGTAGTGCCCTGTGACTTTCAAATAGTACACTTTAATGTCAAAGAGAAGCTTATTATTATAGTTATTTTATTTTTAATGAGCAATGATACTCAACTGAGGAACTTCTGTTATATTATTTCTAATGTATGACTTAAAAGCCTTCTATAATTTTCTTAACAAAAAAATGATTGATGGGTTCTGGAACAAAATGGCTATAAATTGCACAATTTCTTGAGTAGAAGGAAGTCATGCTGTCTCAATACCATATATGAAACGAAATGTTTCAAATTTAAATAGTCCCGTATTGTATGCTAGTTTGGTGTTGACTGAAACAGACTCGTCTATTAGTATGTAAGCTTCAGACTGGATACTTTTGATCGAATTCGCTCTGGTACTGGTTGAGGGGCTTGACTGGCATTTGGAGCTAGCTGTCGGAATCTGGACCACTGTTTCCGAAAAATAGAATGAGCAATTGTATTAAGTTTAGTTGAAATATATCTAGCCTTAAAGGTTATACTTTGCTTCATACATACTAAAATAAATTATCTGAGAAACTGTCATTAATCGTTTGGACTTTGTTGTCTGCTTATTTATATCTTGAACCAACCCCTGATTATCTATGTGATAAAAAGCAATTATTTTGCCTTGTAACCTATCGTCCCAAAACATTACTGCAAGTAAAATGGGTATCATTTCATGAACTGACACATCTTTGAAAATAGCACTATCTGCTCACTCAGATGGCAATGAAAAAAGGACTATTCATTAGCAAAAAAGCATCCACATCCTGATATATATGTGAAGAGAAAGAGTGTCTGATTGTCTAGCCATGTTTTTCCGGTATATGAGATATATCACCATGATTAACCAAGAATTCAAGCCAAATATGTAAGTGCGAAACTCTCACTTTGTGGAAAGGTTTTTTGACCGTCATAAGTAAATCACAGAATCGACGTAAAATTGCACTACTACTACGGATTGCCATACCAAATAAATATAGCATTCCTACCAATGATTCTAACTCTTTCCCATAAATACTCTTTCTGCTAACCAGCCCAAGGAGAATGTTGAGCAATTGCTCAATTTTAGGCTCGGGTATTTTAACCTTCATATTTGCATAATCTATTTTAAGACCAAGAGAAAACATTTTTGTTGTTGGGCCTTCAGATTGTTTCGTTGCCATAGGCAGCCCCAAATATGAGCAAGAGCTTTCGAATGTCTTGACTAAAAGCTGACATTATTGACCTTGGGCTTGACCAGCCAAAATGAAATTATCAAGGTAATACTCCATGGTGTACCTCTTTGATCTAAAAGTCACCAACCAGTGTAGAAAAGAAGAAAACAGCTGAAAGATCTTACATGAAATTTTACATCCCATTGGAAGTGTTTTTTCTATGTAGTATTTGTCTTCAAAACAAATGCCATGAAGATGAAAATCTCCTGGGTTAATAGGAAGCAGACGAAACGCTGACTTAATATCTCTTTTGGCCATTAGAGAGTTCTTGCCAAGGATACAAATTAAACTGAAACTTTATCAAATTTCGTATATGGAGCACAAACTATGATCTATTTTTGATTAACACTAGAACCATCCGGGTATAAAAGGTGTGTAATCTAATTTTGGTACATTACCTATTGGAGATACCTTTAAATTTTGACTTGGAGGACGTTCAGACGTTCATCATACGACCTTCACTTATTCTTTATATAGCTTTTCTTGAATTATTTCTGGATAATCCTTGGCAGACTTTAAATTTTCACAATGAACACCAAGTTGTGACCCTGCACAGCTCAGACGAAAACCATAACTTATTTTTTTAAACCAGATTCTAAATTTGTTGCCGCATTTCTACTTCGATAGAACTTCAGTAATTTACCAAGCTCCCCTTTATTAATTGGGGTAAAACCTAGGGCGCATAAATCGCATGGGTCTAGCATGAAAGGAATAATAACCCTGGCCCTGGGAAACAGAGGCTTTTGTTTTGGTTAGTGCTACTATTCTTTACAATTGCTTTGTTCTTATTCGAATTGTTAGATATTTGTGGGTGATCCCTAAAGCATCTCAAGCACTGATGAAGGTAACCACATGCTGGACGCAGACATTTCCCTCTAAAGTTAGTCATAGGACTTGGACATGAATCTACCACTTGATTGTTGGTCAACATTTACATGCACTGGTGATTTTGCACTTGCATGTATAAAAGTCATAATTCATTATAAATAAATGCTCAACAGCAATTTGGGTCTAATGACATCCGATGCCGAAACTGCTCATCATAAAGAGGCAAACCAATGCCACCAAAACGCTTCTGAGCAGTATGTATCAGGTACATGTACTTCATAATGTCTTGCATTACTTCTGGGTGAGCAGAAAGATAAATGATTGCATAGACAAGAACGACATCAGTCCAGGACTCAATACTTAAACTTGTTGATTTTTTTTCCTGTAAAATTATTTGCCTGAAGAGTCTACAGTTAGCATAGAGGGATGATTGTTTGTTTTGATTTTCAAAATCATGTTTCAGTGTCAAAGTATCAATGTTCACACATGCTAAGTCGATATGTTCCCCTATAGGTAAAGCCAAAGAAGGAACAGGTGTCAACAAACTACCTTGCGATCCTTGACTTGGTCCCAACTGACCCAACTCCGCATCATTTTCATTAATGACTGTCATTGTAGGAGCTCCAGTCTGTGTTTCACCATCAACCCTAGCTTTATTGTGTCAACCAGTGGACGTGGAGGTAGCACCAACAGTTTTCCTCTTCGGAGGCATTACTACGCCGAATTTTGGAGAATCAATTATGAAACCAGAAAAAAATAACCTAAATATGAAAGCGAACAAAGATCTACAATGAAAACATGACAACTAATCTATCAAAACATGCTCCTACGTGAAAACGCAGAAAATCTCAAATGTATCTTTTCACATTCACATTGAGACAAGTTTCCTTGCGATGATTCCAGTATTTAACACAGTAATACATGAGTGAATCTCATATTAAAACGTTAACAGACAATAAAATGAAGCATATCTTATACGTCATTTGATACGATGATATGTATTTCAAACGACTTTAATAAAAATTATTTACCTCGTGGGATTTAAAAAAAACGATTGAAGTGTAGAAATAGCATCAATTATGAGAAACACCCGAGTGAAGACAAAACACTCACGAAGGCAGAGGCTGACAGAACCATAATAGATAGCTCCATTTATTGTGATCGCCTTTTGTCCGGCGTCCGTCGAGCGACAACATTGTGCGTAGTCCGTTCTCCTCTGTAACCAGTCGGTCAATTGGGATGAAACTAAACAGAAAGTATCATCTCAATGTCATCACCAGAATTCCATTTTTGGGATCCATCCATATTTTTCTATGAGATTCCTTCAAGCCATAATGATTAGTAAAAAACGTGGCCGCCAGGGGGCGGGGCTTTTTTGCTTTATATGTCTATAGTAGAAAAATCTTCTCCTACGAAAGTCTAAGACCGATTTTCATACAATTTTGTAGGAATGTTCCTTGGGTGACGACCCTCTATCAGATGTCTTCAAGCCATGTTGATTGGTAAAAGAATATGTCAGCCAGTGGCGGGTCGTTTTTGCCTTATATGGCTATAGTGGATACTTAAACAAATCTTCAGACGAATTTGAAAACATCTAGGAAATAAATGGAATATCTGTAAATGAAGGTATCATTGCTGAAAAAAGTTGAAAACAATGTGACAAAAGGATAAATTGCTAATTTGGAGCAATTTTTCTAATTTTGTCACAATGTTTTGAATTCGTCTGCTGCAGAGGCATCATATTGCGCCTATATTTGGGAAAAGGTTAAATAAATGCATGTACATTAGTTTTCTTCCATACATGAGACAAAGCATGTAGGACAGAAAGCCGACAGAGACATTGTGATACCATGTGTCATCCTGCCAAACTTGTACTGATAATCACATTACTAACCATCATGGCAACACCAATTTCTACAAATTCAAATATCATTAGTTTATTTCAGCCGTGAGGAAAAAAGACAACCAAATGATATTTTCAATCAGTGTATTCCTGACCATAATGCGCATTCACACAGTCTGATCTGGATCTGTAATATTCGCGAATAGTTTACAGACGTTTTTAAGAAGCCTGTTTACATTCAGTGTAAATTTATATATCATGAAGTACGAATATAACTGTATCCACACTACATGTAGTCACGAGCACTCGAAGGTGTTTTACTTGAACATGGCTCGTGTGAACTACACTTTTATATAAATTATATATATAAGCTTTTCCAAGCTACATGCACTATTTCGAGAATATTGTGAACAGGCACAGGGAGAAATATGCTGACGATGACCAAATGCTCCTTTTGACACAATGTTTTCATCTCTATTCGTTGAAATAGTACTCTCTCTAAAATATATTTTTCCATATGTTTTGACGGAACGTTTTTCAGATGTAATACCTGTAAGAATGGGTTATCCTACACATTAAAGGAAATACGACATGGTAGTACCTCAAAGTTATTTGAAGTATCACAATAAGGGGTATATTATGATAAATTATGTTCTTGTACTATGGATACTCAAAGATGTGATACATGTCAGAATGAATTATCCTACATATTAAAGGAAATGCGACTTGATCAAAATAATGGGTATATCATGATATGTTATGTTGTGTACTGTGGATACTCAGATAAATCGTCTCAGCGACATAACTCTTATGAGTACCCACAAGATAAGGCTCGATTTGGTGTTAAAAAACATATTGCGAAGAAAAGTCCACTAGATTACCAATATCAAGGTGGTGACAGGCAACACAAACGTTATGGAACAATATGATTATTTTCAATTATCCAATCTTTACATTAAGTTCTATACATATGTCATTTCCAACCTTTGCAGTTTTCAACGTCATGGGTAATTGCCCCCTTACACACAGGCATTGTGTTGCCGAGACCAACTCTTTTCATTAATTATACTTTCATTTATATAGATTTTCCATAGTTGTGCCAATATGTTTTCAAAGTCCTATGTTGCGGGTTTAAGTTTATAGAAATAGAATGTCAAAAAGATTGAACTTGTTTTGAATTCTTTGAACAAATTGAAATTATTTATTTTTGAAAACAATTTCTAAACTGCAACATAACTAGCAGTATTGAATTCTATTTGATCTGTTATTCAGAAATAAAAGCATATACTTAACTTATCAATAGTTAATCTATCGTTGAGAAAGCCTTTAGTGAACTTGTTTATATTGTATGATTTTACAGAAATCAATAAGGTGCTTTTATCATGCAATTACTTGAAACAACTGTGTATGTAATATGGTGTTTGAGAATGCGAAAATTAATAATGCTTTTCATTTCACGATTAAAGAATTGTTATCCAAATAAAAAAAATAATGAAACTGTATATTTCTTTCTTCTTTTGCTTTTAGTAGAGTGTAGGTATATAATAAAAGAAATATTACGTATGTATACAATTTCTTGTTATAGAATTTAAAATCATACTTCAGGACGAGATCAGAGCTAGTCTGTGAAGCACGGGGGCTAGTTTTGGTATGCATTGCACGCACCACGAATGATTGTAAAAAGTATTTTGTTCGTTAATTTTACATTGTATTTTACACCGCTACAAACAATTGTTCAGTTATATCACGGCGTTTCCTGGGTAATATACTAGTACAGGTGAGTCATTTATCCTGGCACCAGCTAGTCAGTCGTACTACTTATCCCACAATCCCAAGAGTCAAGAGGAAAATACACTACTTCCGAGTATTTGGTATGACCCAGCCGGGGATCGAACTCGCAATCTCCAACACCCGAGGCGGACCTTGTACTACTACACCACCGAAGCAGTACTATGTTTAGTTTACATTAGGCATAGGTCAAGCTAAAAACTCGTAGCTGGAGAAATGAGGTCTCAATGCATATCAGTCTTCTACATGTTTGATTCGCATCTGGAGAAATGGAGTCTCATTGCAACCCAGTCTTCATACACGTTTGATTTGCATCAGGAGAAATGGGGTCTCTTTGCATCCCAGTCTTCTACACGTTTATTGGCATCAGGAGAAACGGGGTTTCATTGTATCCCAGTCTTCATACACGTTTGATTCGCATCAGGAAAAATGGAGTATAATTGAAACCCCGTCTTCATACACGTTTCATTGGCATCAGGAGAAATGGGGCCCCATTGTATCCCAGTCTGCATACACGTTTGATTCGCATCAGTATAAATGGGGCCTCATTGTATCCCAGTCCTCATACACGTTTCATTCGCATCAGTAGAAATGGGGCCTCATTGTATCCCAGTCTTTATACACGTTTGATTCGCATCAGGAGAAATGGGGTCTAATTGAATCCTAGTCTTTATACACGTTTGATTCGCATCAGGAAAAATGGGGTCTAATTGCATCCCAGTTTTCTACACGTTTGTTTCGCATCAGGAGAAATGGGGTCTAATTGTATCCCAGTCTTCATACACGTTTCATTCGCATCAGTCGAAATGGGGCCCCATTGTATCCCAGTCCTCATACACGTTTCATTCGCATCAGGAGAAATGGGGCCTCATTGTATCCCAGTCCTCATACACGTTTCAATCGCATCAGGAGAAATGGGGCCTCATTGTATCCCAGTCTTTATACACGTTTGATTCGCATCAGGAGAAATGGGGTCTCATTGCATCCCAGATTTCATACACGTTTGATTGGCATCAGGAGAAATGGGGCCTAATTGAATCCCAGTCGTCATACACGTCTGATTCGCATCAGGAGAAATGGGGCCTCATTGTATTCCAGTCTTTATACACGTTTGGGGATTCGCATCATGATAAATGGGGTATCATTGTATCCCAGTCTTCATTCACGTTTGATTTGCATTAGGAGAAATTGGGCCTCATTGCATCTCAATCTTCATACACGTTTGATTCGCATCAGGGGAAATGGAGTCTCATAGCATCCCAGTCTTCTGCACGTTTGTTTCGCATCAGGAGAAATGGGGCCACATTGTATCCCAGTCTTTATACACGTTTGGTGCTCCTACAGAAATTCCTGTTTTCTATTCCAATGCAAGTCAACAAATTTCAGCGCTTAACCGTTATACTTTAACCCTTTCCCACACATGACAAACATGCACCATACGACTTTGAAAAGTATTTGGCAAATATAAGACAAGTCTCTATCAACTTAAGTATAATTATTGAATGTAACTGAACGCATTGTGTCAACAAGAGCAGCTTCACCTGTTGCCGATATGTTTTGCTGCAGATACGTCAACATGCAATCTTAACATTGACATTTTGAAGTTCATATAAAAAACATTATAACATACCTAACTGAGCATTGCTACTAAATTATTTAGCTCTTTCAGCGCCAATGATAATTTTGAGGTTTTGCTAACAAAACAAATTCATATAAATCTTCTAGTAACGAGCTGTCACACACCAGATCAGCACTGTGTGCCTTTTAGTTACCAAGATATTCAGAAACTCTTATTACATGATAAATGTTGCCGCCAAATTTTGAACAGAAGATTCTACTTTAGCAAATGGGCGCTGAAAAATTTAATAAACTCTTTGTCACATTTTGACTCATCTGCTACAGACGAATTGGAAGAAAATGTCGAAATGCTAAATTGCTGTACGTGAGAAAGGATTAATATTGCAACATCCCCAATCGAGTAATGGTGCCCAATTTTACGCCGCTTTAAACACGTTTTCCGTTTTATCACTGCGTTTCCTGGGTAAGTTACCAGTACTTCTCATCTATTTATCCTGACACAGAGTCAGTCGTAATGCCAATCCCACAATCCTGAGAAAACCATTTCTACAATTTAAAGGTCATAGGTATGATCTGTTGTGGCTCGAACCCGCACCCGAGGCGGACGAATATTTTCGGAGCCTCCATCAAGGGCTTTGTGACATTCAGGCTGATGATAGAGACTTTTGTGAGATAGTGTGTATTGGACGGTCCTGTCGCTCAAAGCGGGTCAATTATAGATGGCGTTCCTAATTATCACTATCATCCCCATCATCGTTACTGTCGCAGAGACAATATAGAAATGAAAATATGAAAACTGCAACGAATGTCTAATCCAGCGCTATTAGAAAGATTGGAAAGTTTCTTAAGTGTGCAGTCCAATTGTCTGTGTCGTTCGGATCCGCCTTTAAAGCACAGACATTCTTCATTTTCTGATATTTTCCGAAGACCCGTACAATACCTAAACAAGAGGCCCAAGAGGGCCAGTATCGCTCCACGGCCATTAAGCAAAAATCAAATCTCCAAAACAGCCCTGCCCCCTGGTGGCCATGTCTTTTACCAACCACCATGGCTTAAAAGATTATTGTAGAGTGTCACTAAAGGAATGTTCCTGCAAAATTATTTGAATATCGGCCTGACACTTTCGGAGGAGAGGATATTTTAAGTTTTCACTATAGCTATATAAGGCAAAATAGCCCCACCCCCTGGCGGCCATGTTTTTCAACCAATCAACATTTCTTGAAGGAATCGAATAAAGGGTCACACAAGAAACATTTCTACAAAATATTTGAAAATCGGCCTGACATTTTCGGAGGAGAAGATTTTTTAAGATTTCTCTTTACCCATATAAGGCAAAATAGCCCCGCCCCCCTGCGGCCATGTTTTTTACCAATCAACATAGCTTGAAGGAATCTGATAGAGGGTCACCCAAGGAACATTTATACAAAATTATTTGAAAATCTGCTTAACACTTTCGGAGAGGAAGATTTTTTAAGTTTTCACTATGGTCATAAAAGACAAAAGAGCCCCGCCCTCTGGCGGTCATGTTTTTCGATCAATCAACATGGCTTGCAGGAATCTGATAGAAGATCACCCAATGACCATTTCTACCAAAAAAAATGAAAATCGGCTGAACACTTTCGGAGAAGATTGTTTTTTAAGTTTTCACTATAGCTATATAACGCAAAATAGCCCCGCACCCTGGCGGCCATGTTTTTCAACCAATCAACTTTTCTGGAAGGAATCTGATAAAGGGTCACCCAAGGAACATTTCTCACTATTCTTTTCTTTTGGTTGTCATGGAAACCAGATTTATGGTTGGATAAAAAAAAGAGAGGATGATTCCTATGAATTTTGAACCAAATTTGCCAAGTGGTTAGGGAGAAGAAGTCGTTTAAAGGAGAAAGTTAACGCACGCACGCACGCACGCATGCCCGGACGCACGACGGAAAATACGCCATGACATAAGCTCGACTGGCTTTCAGCCAGTGGAGCTAAAAAAGGATACATCAAACTAGCAACGTATAACTAACTCACATTCCTTCCGAAAGAAAACATCATTGATATTGAAAGAATTTGAAATGAGTTTTTATGAGCGCCTTTTGTCCGTCGTCCATTGTTCGTCGTTTGTCCGTCGTCATATTTTGTCTTGTTAACACTCTACAGGCTAGATTTTGCATCTGATCTTCATGAAGGTTTATCAGAACATTCCTCTCTATGGAATCCAGGACAAGTTCGAAACTGGGACATATAAGGTCAACAACTAGGTTACTAAGTCAACTTTAAGCGAAATCTTGTTAAAACTCTTGAGAACACATTTTTACTTTCAGCATTTTGAAACTTAATCAGAATGTTTATCTTGATGATATGTAGGTCAAGTTCTAATATGTGTCATATTGGGTCTGAAACTAGGTCACTAGGTCAAATTAAAGGACAATCTTGTTAACACTCTAGAGGCCGCGAATTTTGCTTCAGCAGTTTGAAATTCTATCAGAGTGTTTGTCCTGATGATATAAAGGTCAACGTCCAATATATATAGGTCATATTGGGTCAGAAACTAGATCACGTGACCAAATTGAAGGGAAATCTTGTTAAGACTCTTGACTTGAGCATGTTGAAACTATCAGAATGTTTGTCTGAATGATATCTAGGTCAACACTCTGGATGCTGCATCTTTAACTTTAGGATTTTGAAACGTTATCAGAATGTTTGTCTTGATGTTATGTAGACCAAATTCGAATATGTGTTCAAAAACTAGGTCAATAGCCCAAATTGAAGGAAAATCTTGGTAACACTGTAGAAGCCGCACTTTTCTATCAAGCATCTTCAAATGAAGGGTCTCATGGCCATCTTGTTCTTTTATCTAAACTTGCATCTGTTGTGTATTTATTTACTAATAGAATGTACAAATGAACTGTCATAACGTACAGAAAAGTAAACAATACATATTAATAATCACTAGTTATTGTTTTTGAAAAATATAAGAGTGTCCGGAATATTCTATACCTAATTGGCCAACACTGCTAGTCAGATCAGACTGCGCGGTAGGACTGGCTGATATAGATCTACACCGGTCGCAATTGCTAGACTGTTGGCTTCGATAATATCATGCGTTTAACCACTGTAGTAACTACTAAAAGTACCTATTATTGACCAAATGAAGGCAAACAACGTGGTAACGATGAGGAATATTTCATGAAATAGATTCTTCAAGGCTCGACCTATTTTCTATTTTATCATAAGGCCAAGCAAAGTCATGCAGAAAAGGAACCCAACCCAACTCTTTAAAAACAAATACACTGCAACATCTTGTTCCATCGAGCAATCTGATGACAGTTTCACGGCACCTGTAAAGTAGATTCTATATTCCGTAGTCTGATTGTAACTTTTTGTGTCGGGTTATGGGTGGAGATCTAGCAATCATAAAAAATAGGTTCTGATTTACTAGAAACTATTACCTTTCAAATGCCAGATTAAAAAATGCGCTTATTCTATAACATTAGTTGGTGCAACTTCAACAATATAGTTTATTATTTCTTTATGTGTATCTAATACATATATATAAATATCGCTCTGAATTATATCCTAGCAAATTATAATCTTACAGGGCTACAGATAAGTAGCTTGTTTGCTTAAAAAAGCGTACGAATTGTCAAAAAACGTAATTATTTTTAAAATGATGAGTACTCAAAAGTAAACAAAAATAAAAAAAGCAATTGTTAACATTTGTTTTGCTTAAATAGTTTACGTTTAATCAAACAACATCCGAATGTAATACAAACTATCTATGACTTAATGTGAATGAGTCAATTACTAAGCTTAGATGTACACTGTGCATACAGATTAAAGCAAAACTAAACTAAAACAGTGTCTGGATACATGAGGGATCCCTCAAATCTACAGATTTGCCAACAATCTGAAGCATTAGTTGAAATATTGTGAGAAAATGAGAATTTTCTCATTATGTTTCCCTTTGACACGATGATTTCAAGTCGTACATAAAATTATCCCTGTTACCTAAATTTACAAAAAAAAAAAATGGGGAAAACCCAATACTTTTTTCTAAACTTGATCGTTTCATTGTTGTTTATATTCGTTGAGGGAAATGCTTTACCTTGAAAGATGTACAAATCACGAACAGCTAGATTTCTTCTATTGAGACAAAAGGTGATTAGGTATATAACAATTGTAAATTATATATTCTTTTAAAGTACATAATCGATTATCTAAACCAATGTCTATTATCGATAAACCCTGTCTATACCATCTACTGTTTAATTGATCCTTTAGAAGAACATTAATGAACATGTACCACAGTTCTTAACAATAAGTTCCAAAAATTAATTTGCACACTAAATATCAATAAAGTGTTGCAGTCGTTCAATATGATCAAAGTGCTCATATGACTGAACTTATTTCAATTATTTAATCATTGTACTGAAATCAAATCAACTCTTAAAGCATTCCAGTTTCGTTCCAATCATACCATCAACCATATCAGGGTCCAGGCAGATTCTCAATTTATGATGTTTTAAAATGTATCCTCAGTAATGCACTTAGAATCTCGAAAGCTAAAAGTTATTAAGAACAGTTTAAAAAAAGAAAATGCCTAAACATAAGTGTCAAAACAATATGATACTGTGACAAGGTTGATATCAAATAATTATTTATAAGTTCGAAATATGTTTTTTTCTATTTTAATTATTAAGGGGTATTTGACCACAAAAAAATATACTTGGATAATGCCAGTCTTAGTAAGAAAGTACAAAGAATGAAAACAATCGTTAATTCTTTGAACTGATAGCGTTACTGTCAAGGTAATTATTATTGAGATTGGAAAATGCATAATCGAAAGCTCCAATCCAGAGCTACGAGACATGTTAACAATACGATCATGAAATTCATTTGTGAAAGTTCCGCAGATTTGTTCGCCTTTAAATAAGAATAAAGATACATAATATCACTCAAAACTATTGTTTTGAAACATACAGATACTATTTATCAAATATACCGTTAATTATCAACTAAAAATGTCTATTTTGATGTATCACTACTTGATACTTTAAATGGCGACAGCATTTCTCCAACCGTTGTGTAATTTGGAATTAATTAGTCGGCACAACTTTTGTGATTTTAACACCTCTATACTTATCAGAATGTACATTTAATCACATAATAATCAAACTGTTATATGTTCACCCCTGGTTTTGCCACTTTTGCAAACATTACCGTATGCGTTTCACCTAATGGAAGACATTTTTATAACCCACTTAAACAAATAATTATAAGTTCTATTACATGCCTGCAATAATTCTGGAAACAATTAATAAACAAAGAAAATACGACAACGACTTGTGTGTCTAAAAAAGATACATTTCGAGTTAATGATGATGTATAATAGTAAATAAATTTAAGACTAGACATATACGATTTGTTTTGCATGGCAGTGTACAGAGTTTCTGTTACCCGTATACATGTATTATATTGTATAGGGTCAAAAGGGCTATCTGTGGTACACGACTCCCATATCAGTTTCCGACAATTCCATTGCTCGGAGCACACGGGTGGTCACCTGAATAATTGCTCGGGCTACCGTAATTTTCAAAATGAAAGCCCCCTGGCTACTGTAAATTCCTGTGTCTGGAAGCTCGGCTTAATTGCTTACAGAATACAGAATACAGAATAGTTTATTATACCTTAGCATAACATAGCTAATCGTCGAGCATGCAATACAAAGTTGTGATTAATAACAACATGGAAAATAAGCAGACATATCATATACTCTCGCACGCGCTCACGCACACACGCACTTACGCACACACACACACACACACACACACACACACACACACACTCAAACACAAACAATTATAACACCAAGTATTAAAGTTAATACGATAGTGGTGCTTTAAGAGTGTTATGTTCTTAGTTTCTGAGCACATATCACATATTTTGCTAAATTATTTAGAGTTTTAACATTCTGACATTGGATAAGCCCAATATATTTAAACATGCTAGGTCTCATATAGTAGTATCGAGGGATATACTGGTGCCTTAATGTCTCTTATTTATCACATTTTAAAACGAAATGGTATAAACAGTAACATTTAACTGTATGTTACTTGTGAAAAACCGCTCGCTGTACAAAATCAATAACAGTAGGCGGAGTTACCCACCTGTCAGATCGAGAGTTTCAGCCAAACGAATCGCGGCAGTAATAGTCAATTAGCGAGATACCCAATAAGTCGGTCCAATCATTAGTGCCCTGGGGCTCTTTGTTTATCCATGAATGCTAGATAATTACAAGTGGATCGGTCTCATTAAAACGTTCCCTTAATTGGATTTTGATCCATATTTCTACTTTTGGTATGCGATGTTTGCAAACCGGTGCAAATCGGATCATAAAGACTTGGAAAGAAATTTCGCCATGCAGAAGCTTATAAAATAATTCCGATCCAAATTAAAGACGACCGCTAGATCTTATCTTGCCGTTTATCAAATATGATATGCCTTCATGATCGACATATTATTCTTAATATCAAAGAAATTTCCAGTAACACGTAACATAATAAAAGAGTTATAAAGTTTAATAATTATATATATAATTTAATTATATGTCGCGTTTACAGTCTGATTTGATCAACAAAACGAATAGAAAGAAAAGCGTTATGATAGCTTCATAACCTGGTTGGGATTTAATTTTGAATGAAGATATCCGTTCCAGTAGGGCCGTACTTAAACGGTTTTATGATGCCAATAAAATAAAAAAAAAAGTATAAAAAATGAGACATTATATGCTTGTTTGGCATACTTTTTGTGCAGAGCTTTGATGGTGTTCCTTAATGAGAACCTGCAATTGTGCACTGACAGTGCAGGGTCTGCAGAACTGGTAAAAGGCTGTCTTTTATGGAGCCTGTTTAATTTCACTTTACCTGCAGTTTTCTTGTTTTATTTGAAGATTTAATGTAAAAGAGCTGTTAAGAAACGTCTCCTTAACCAGGCTAACAAGAGTTATCTTTTATCATGGTCAATTATGGTCTGGTATCAGTTTTGAATAAGCAAACGTCAATAGCAAGGAGACTGATGCAGCTGGTCAGACCAGATGTGCTGCTTTCTATGAAATACATTATGTAATCTGGCTCCTAAAGATAATGCTTTAGCTGCTCCTATTTATCCTCAATAGCTCAAGCATTGCCGCGAATTGGCCCCAGAAACAGACCATTCCTTCAGTTATTCAACATTTGATATACAGTCTGAGACTACAAGGCTCGAACTAAATATGTATACAATGAAAGCACATAACACAGTAATGGATTCATTTGGGGAATCCAATCAATTAACTAATTAACAGATGATTAAAAAGTGGGGCATATTGCCCATATTTAAAGCAATCCCTTTTTCTACAGTTAACTCGCTGGCCTTTTTCGACTTCTTTAGGGCTTGCGTACTTGAAATGCGTTCGCAATCATCAAGGGACGGTCACAAGGTGATGGGGATTATCGATCTTAAAGTATTTATTGATAATGCCATTCCGCTGGTATAAGACTTTTCAATTTGCCTGTGACGGCAGGAAAACAACTCTGTGAGGTTCTGCCAGCAGTTTCTGGCCCTTTGCTTTGTCATTTCGACGGAAAACAACTTAATTGCTATCAATTTTTGGTAGTCCTAAGGAAGGTGTTTAATACATTAAATGCCACACCATTTGGGTACAATTCACTTAATCTTCGTATTAGGGCGGTAGCTTGAGCTGGTCAGTCGAATTTATTTTTTATCTCACCTGAGCTTTGCTCAATGTGAGTTATTATGATCGCCTTTTGTCCGTCGTCCGTCGTCCGTCAAATTCTTCCCCTCAGTAACCAGTGCGTCAATTGGGATGAGACTTCACAGAAAGCATCCTCTCAATGACCTTACCAGATTTCCTTCACATTTTTGGGATCCATGCAGAAATCTGCTTCAAAATTCTTCTACTCCCAAACTGTTTGGCAGATTTTCAAATAATTTTGTAGAAATGTTCCTTGGATGACCTTCAAGCCATGTTGATTGGTCGAAAAACATGTCCGCCAGGGCGGCGGGGCTATTTTGCCTTATATGGCTATAGTGAAATCTTATAAAATCTTCTTCTCCGAAAGTGTCTGGTCGATATTCAAATAATTTTGTAGAATTGTTCCTTGGATGACCCTCTATCATATGTCTTCAAGCCATGTTGATTGGTCGAAAAAATTGGCCGCCAGTGGACAGGGCTATTTTGCCTTATATGGCTAACGTGAAAACTTAAAAAATCTTCTCCTCCGAAAGTGTCAGGCCGATTTTCAAATAATTCTGTAGAAATATTCCTTGGATGACCCACTATCAGATTCCTTCAAGCCATCTTGATTGGTCAAAAAACATGGCCGCCAGTGGGCAGGGCTATTTTGCATCATATGGCTATTGTGAAAACTTTCTTCTTCTCCAAAAGTATTAGTCCGATTTTCAAATAATTTTGTAGAAATGTTTCTAGGGTGACCCTCTATCAGATTTCTTCAAGCCAAGTTGTTTGGTTGGAAACTATGGCCGCCAGGGGGCGGGACTTATATAGATGAAGTGAAAACAAACAAAAACAGGTGAGCCATCCAGGGCTATCATGGCCCTTTTGTTATAAAAGTTGGCAGATGGTATTCATATGTTTACAAGTTTACCTCTGCAATAGCAGGGACACAGGGATTGACCTTTCTCTATTGTAGGGTTAAATATGAGGGTAGAGGGTGCAATTTTGGTACAAGTTTTTGTTGCATACGTTACTAGATGACACCAGTGGTATAATTGGCGTTGATCGAAAATCAGATTGTTGCAGACAATGAAAGGAGAGAGCTCAATGCATTCATACAAGAATAGCAAACATGTTTTCGTAGTCACATTGTTATCCTTTGAAGGGTGTGGATCATGTTTTTGTAACAGATCGGTTGGCATTTTAAGCATGGCCCTTCAGCTTGTATGTGGAATTTTGGCAGAGGATTTGGCCTTCAGCCATCTCCAGTGGCGAGCAGCTGCTGCCTATAACAGATATTGTCATCATTTATAGATCTTTTTGGCAGTTTGGAGTCAATCAAATTATATGTTAGAGATTTACCATTTTGGGAACGCAATTGATTTTTGTTTATTTCAAGTCGCTATATTTAATTTCCTTTTTTTTGTTATTGATAATGAATATGGAGCTCCATTGTAACATATGTTCTGTGATTTTAATTTGATTGATTTGTGTGTTAATATGCTACACTTGTATGATTTGAAATTGCAGAAATTGTGTGATTTGGGAGTACATGTATACCTATTGTTTTAATGCAAACTGTTAAGCCCTTCATACTCCGAACCTAAGAACCACTTGTATTTGTATCAGAAATGTATACAGCTTTGCTTAACTGTGTAAGTTGTAAATAATTAATAACAGCGGTACATCGAGAGCTAATTTCGTCTACGAGGGGACATAGATGGGACGATATATTGTGGATTATCACATATTCTGAATCCTGTTTGGTATAATAGAGGTCTCCCGAACAAACATTCACTGTTTGACTACATGGTACCGGAGTTTAAGAAATGTGCATCAGCATTGAATCGTATTGCATACAACATTTGTGCGCGCTTATAATTATAACATTAAGCTATATTGATCCCTTCTCAACACCACGTCTTGTCATAACGTATTTGAGATTAAGACGTTGTGTTGAGACAATTTTTACCATCTTTAAATATTTAAACTCTTAAAAGCTCACATTTCTTGTTTATTATTCTTATCAATCACCATATTTAGCATGAGAACACAACACACATGAATATTTAGTGGTACACCTTTTGTTTAAGTTAAGAAAAGTAGATATGAAAAAGGGGCATCCACCATGAAAATCAAATATTTCATTTGAATTTTACAACACGATGATGACTAGATTTTCATTTGGAAAAAAAAGGTCTGCTCACTGATTTGCCAGTTTATCTATGTCAACACGTGAGAAAAATATCATGAGAAATTAGTAACAGAATTTGAAAATACACAGAGCTATACATGAGCTATTCGTTTCACTTCCCGTCTGTCGTACGTCAACAATTATTCAAACGATATTGCCTCCTATACACTCGGGTAAATTCCATTTAAACTTTACAGAAATTATCTTGAAATTGTCCAATGCCGACATAGCTTAAATAAACGTGATACATGCAGAACTCTGCTTGCCATGCCAACGGAATAAAAATAAATTTAAGAACCTTATTCTTTGAAACCGAGTGTTAAATGACAAATATTTTGCTACAAATTGTCATCCGGCGGCGAATTATAACTTGAAGGTTATCCCCTAAAATATGAGGAACCCAGGGGTTGTTACAGTTTTTCCGTATATGTGCTATATAGAAAAGTATATGATTGCTTGTGAACATGTATTTTGAATATGCATGGTGCATGCATATTGAGTTGCTACCAGATAAGAGTTTTCCATTAGTGTTTCATTTTTATTATTGATTGTTGTTTCATAAATCACGATTTCGATAAATTATCGATTATTTACAACGTGTTCGTACCAAATGTATATGCTTTAGTACCTAGTGGGATCAACATACATTGTCTCATCAATTTTTTATCTCGAAGTTCAGGCACCAAATACACTTTTAATTGATGGCCAGTCAGAGACAGAAATTAAAGGAAATATCAGCAGTATAATAGGGATAGTCTCGACTGTTAGTATGTCATTTATGTGCATTGGGAAACCATTATTTTTTCTATACGTACATTCGACTTGATCGACAATCAGTATGTTAAGAACATCCCTTGCATTTTTCGTTCGGAGGTACCTGTCATGAATAAAAGAAAATAAAGATTATTTTTTAAATCATCAAAACCTTTTAATTAAAGTTGCACTCTTATAGAAATTCATAAAAAAAAATAAGAAAAATAACAATTGTTTTCCCTTATAAACATTTATGAGGACATGTTTGATTCTAATTAGACTGTAGTATGAGAAAGCTTTCATATTTTAATTATTTAAATAAAGTTGTTTTTCCCTACTCGGTAGGTACCTCTTTAAAGGTTGGGGTCTAATACAAACATTCGGGGGGGGGGGGGGGGGGGTAACGTGTACACAAGTCAACTGTTATAAAAATAACTCAGTTCATTGAAGCACAGATACACATACTTATTGTGTATACAATGTATATGCCTCATTGAACTGAGTGTATTTTTGTAACAATTATGTACATTTTATCTCAACACGGTTTGTATATGACATCCAACCTTTAAATACATTCTGGAATGAAAATGTACATGAATGGCTCCGTTTTTAAAATCCTGAAATCTTGGAGAAAAGTATAATGTGTGAGTGTGGGCTCTTGGGTAACATGTTTGTGGTTAATCCCAAACCCATTCAGCTTCTTACTTTTAAAAAAATCTTTTTTACATGAGTTTTCTTCCCTCTGGATAGAAATGCCTCTTTAAGCATTATTTTTCATTTACATTGTATATATACTATTGGGGATGCAGATGTATTCGAAACCACAGATGATTAACTTTTATTCATATACAATACACATTGAATACAAATAACATCACGTGTTTTTAACATTGCAGTGATTAAGCCTTTATTATATTATTATTAAAGAATGACAAAAACAATAAACCGGAAGGGTTAACGTCAAAACAATTAGCGAGAATGTGTTTATTTTTGTATTGTCTTCATATACAAAGCACAGCAAAATCGTAGCGATGGAATGAAATGTATCAACTTTAGCATAACAACCGAAACTCTTAAGCTAAACTTGTAAACTCGACTTATATGCGGTTTGTAAGCCAACATATTGGTAGTGCATCGTGTTTCGAAAGTCTGAAGCGTTCACAAAAAGTCATGATTGACGTATGATAAGCTTACGCGCCCTTTATTTATTTTCAAGCTTCGACGAAAATTAATTGCGTCAACTAACTGACGCTTCCTTATTCCCAGGAATTAAAAAATGATATTAATGGCTGCCCTCCTTGTTGCTCAGGGTTGCGGATTTAGCAGTATGACTGACTGGCTGGTGTCAGACTAAATAGACAAGTAGTATTGGTAGCTTACCAAGGTAATGCTGTGCAACTGAAAAGTTGTTGAAGGGGGTAAAACACTCATATAATCAACCTCAGTATTTCCGATTGATAACGACGTTAATTGTTAAGTCGATCGATTGCAGAACAGCCGTAATGTTTATTTCAATTATTTAAACGAAATTCTTGTTTTCAATAAACATGACAGTCCTCAGTGTGTATGTGCAGTTGTAGAGGATGAAAATCACTCTGACAGAACATCCATTATACCAAGAACACACTAAGTGCGTATTGACATTATAACACAATTATCTCCCACATTGATATATGTCCTTTTTCTTTAATTGAAACGCAATATATCATAAATAAAGATGAATTTATCAATCTTTGGACATTTGCAATTATATATCTGATTCAGGAAAAAAGGCCAAATATTCCTTTAAAGTTAAATACATATAACACATATGTTTCAACAAAGCTAAGTAGCGAACAAAAAATGTTGAAGGGAGATAACACTTTAAAAACATAATACAGATATTGTATATCAACGGAAGTTAGTGCGGATTGATAAACTAGATGCTCACAGTTTAGTAATAAATCATGAATCTGATTTAAAAAATATTTTTAATATCAGCAACATAACCATTTCCAAGCATGAATACTCTCTGGGGGAAATTCCTGAAATGTCGGCTAACTTACGTGTATGAGGCTGCCTTTGGTTTCGTGTGCTGAAAAAGAAAAAAACAACAGTTTAAATGTGTATTTGTAAAAAACAGAAAAAAATGCACACAGTTTTGATTTCAAGCATGTTTTAGGTCTAACATATTTTTTTGAGATATCTATAATACAAATTGTTCACGTCAGTAGCAACACCTGTGGTATTTCTCACGTGACCACAGCAAGCATATCACTATAAAACTTGCACTTCAAAGTTTTCAGATGGACGCCGTACGATTTGTTTAAGAGTAAAACATATTTATAAAGAAGGTAGAAAGTGTAGATACTATGTTTGTAAAGGCCCGGTCACACCGCAAGAACTTTGCTGGAGCGTTCCTGGAGCGGTGAAAAAAATTCATCACCGCTCGTTACCGTTCACCAGAAGTTGGCCCCCGTTAAGGCAACGCCGTATACGCTCGGCCACCGCTTATGGTTCCTCCTACCGCTCCGAAAGTTTTGAGCTGCACAAAGTATTGCGAGCGGTGAGGAGCGGGCAATTTTCCGCTCCGGCAAAGTTCACCACCGCTCCAACAACGCCCAGTCAAAGTTTGGCACCGCTAGACGCAAGTTCGTGGACGCTTGGGTCCGCTAGGCCAACGCAGAAATCTTGAACGCTGGACCACCGCTGCTTCGCCAGCTTTGCCCGGGCGGTGATTAAACGTTGCACAAACTTTGGTGGAGCGGTTGTAAGCGTTTTACGAGCGGACACGGGATTGCTGGAACGGTGTCGGGCGTTGAAGCAGCGATCCATTGCGGTGATGAACTTTGGTTTGGCGTTGGTATGGAGGTGTCGGAGCGGGACCAGAATTTGGCTATAAATACGAGGAGAAATGGACCAGGAGCCCATTTGGAATCGAGCTGCCGTTGAGTGCAGACCTCATTTACATCGAATTTGCTCGAAGTTACAGTAAAACTGTACTACCCTGGATGCTGAGAGACTTGCTATGATTGGTGCACTAGTCCAGCAGCAGAATTAGAACCTCCTCAGATTGCAACAAGCTGTTGACAGAAGGAGAAGAGAGAGAAGAAGGAGAAACAGAGTTGTGTGGGTCAGACAGTGGATACTGAGAAGGCCTGAACATGGACTGTATGACAATAACTTCTATCAAAGCGATCCGTTCAGCTCCGTAGTCAAAAGCGGTATGCCGCTAAACCAACTTTAAACCCCCGCCGAGCCAACGCCCGCATGCGCAGAACGCCGCTCTATCAACGCTCGCGTCACCGCTAAACAAACGCTCGCTACCGCTCGCTACCGTTAAGCCAACGCTATAGCAACGCCGGCTTCAGCGGTGCACCGCTAAGGCAACGCCCGTGTTTTCGATTTTTTTCCCATTTTGTGCGCGGTGACGAGCGTTGTCGAAATTCGGTCCCCTCTCCCTACCGTTCAAGGAACGCTGCAACAAAGTTCGGGCGGTGTGACCGGGCCTTAATGTTTTAACTTCAAAACAACATAGCAGATATGTACTAAATGACAGAATACAATATGTTAGGTCAGAGAGGGTATTACCTGTAACCGTATCTTACTGTACAATACAACCATTTACAGTACACAGGACGCACGATTGATGTCACTATATCAATTGCATTTGGAACCACCACTAACTGTTTGAGATATTGACTCATAATACAGTTTATACGAATTTTATATTCTATAATCCAATTTAAAATAATTTGTAACAAAGGGTCAGGTGTTTCAAATAAATAAGGGTTTATAGCAGGGGAGATAAAAGCTTCTGGTTTCAAGGTTTATTTGAAGGTTCAAGGTTTATTTGAATAAGTCAAGGCCCATATGGGCATGTGACAACATGAAACGGTACATGAATACAAAATAATACAAAATGGCAAATAATATGTAAAAACAAAATAATACAAAATGGCAAATAATATACAACAAATTATAAATTATAAATGGTAATACAACTCCATGATGTAATGGAGGATGAGAGAGAAAAATCAAAATCAAAAATCATTGCGAAAAAAAAGAAAAGACTTAAGTCTAACAAGTTAGCATTATTTAAATAATAACATAATATTTTTGCAAAATATGGCAAGTTTCATAAGGATATTCCTATTACTTTGGTTCATTATGTTTTCAAATTTTAAAGCACTTGGATGTTCATAGGAATATTTATCAAGATACAACTTTCTTGTATTAACTAAATGTGAACATACAAAAAGATAATGGAATTCGTCACCTAGAGAGTTACTAGGACATAGGTTACAAGTTCTAAGTTCTCTTGGAATATCATCGAATCTTCCTTTTTCAATAGGAAGTTTGTGATTCATACTTCTAAATTTAAAGAGAATTAAAGCTAAATTCATAGGTAACTTGCTGAGGTATGGCTCAAAACAAAAATCCTGTTTATAAATCCTGTAATTTAGACATTTACTGGAATTATTAATTGTACTTCTCCAATTTTGTATAAAATGATCACGCAGTCTTAAGTTGACAGTAGTCCTGAATGAAGCAGGAGAGTCCACTTTTTGATTTATCCAAAAATGCGACAATCCAAGATCATTTAATTTTTTTTGAATAAAACAGACCCAATCTGATTTAATATTATTCAGAGTATATAAGTAATGAGTTGTTCTATATAGAATGCTGGTTATCTTATCATGTTTAGAATTAACAATTTTACCCCAGTAATTAAGAACTCTACTTTTAATTTGTGTTGAAAGTGGGGTAATACCCAACTCCCCATAAATCATAACATTTGGAGTACTCTGTTTCAACTGTAGAATTATCTTGAGGTATTTTAATTGAAATTTATCCACAGCACTCACATCTTCAACACCCCAAACTTCGGACCCATACAATAAAATGGGTGCTATCATTGTATCAAATAAGTGTAATTGCATATATATTGGCAAATTAAGTTTCCTAGATTTTCTAATTACAGAAAACATGGCTTTACGGGCTTGATCAATAAGGAATGTTTTAGTTCTGCTGAATTTACCATTAAACGAAAATTGGACCCCCAAATACGAAAAATGATCAACAATCTCAAGGACAGTTCCCTCATAGTGAAAGTTAGGCATATTACGCAAACCTCTTTTGGTTTTCCAAAATATAATAACTTTGGTTTTATTTGTATTCACTTGAAGATTCCAAAGCTTGCAGTAATCAGACATAGCATTTAATGCTAACTGAAGCTGCTGAGAGCTCTCTGACAATATTACAGTGTCGTCTGCGTATAAGAGTAGATATAGTTTAAGATAAACTTCCACTTCATCATCACTTAACATATCATTTATATTTTCTTTTAGAGACTGCAAACCTTCATATTTATCAGACATAAAATTAGTTAGATCATTCAAGAAAAGAGAAAACAATATTGGAGATAAGTTTTCACCTTGTCTTACTCCAGTATGACTAGTGAAATAATCTGAAATTGCATTTTTCGAACTAACGCATGACTTAGCCTTGTCGTACATATTGTGAATTATTTTAAAGCATTTCCCGTCAATATTGTAACTTAATAATTTATGCCACAGTGCCGTGCGATTTACAGAATCAAAGGCCTTGCGATAATCTACGAATGCACAATACAATTGTTTTCCATGTGCTAGATATACGTCCACTAGAAGTTTTAAAGAAAATATGTGATCAACAGTACTATAGTGCTTCCTGAAACCTGCTTGTTCTTCACATAGAATGTTGTTTGATTCCAAGAAGTCATTTAATCTGTTATTAAGTACAGATGTGAAAAGTTTTCCAAAACAACTGAGTATTGTTATACCCCTGTAATTATCCGGATCATTAACATCTCCTTTATTTTTATAAAATGGTAAGATAACTCCCTTGCTCCACACATCCGGAAAGATACCAGAGTCTAATATAATGTTAAAAAAAAGTTTAAGTACAGCCAGTAGATTAGCAGGAGCATTTTTGAGATACTCATTAATAATATTATCAAATATAGATGGACATTTATTATTCTTTAGCGCCCTTATAGCTTTATCTATTTCTTGCTCCGTAAATTGCGAATTCAGTGCCTCATTAAACGATGATACGTTGTTAACATTAAAATCTTCTAAGTCGTTTTCATTTCTAAGAAGATCTGCATTCAAATTACTGAAATGCTCATGGAAAGCCTCATTAGTTATTTTATTTATTATCACTTTTTTATCTGAAGAATATTTATTTAATAAACTCCAATAAGATTTAGGATCACTATGTTTAAGTCCTCTCAGTTTTTTTATGACATTGTCATTGAAACTGTTAAACTTTTCATTTAATTCTTTTTTATATCTTTTACTGCTTATCATCATTAGGCTTTTATTCCCTTCGGTTTTATTTTTCCTATAGGTATTTCTGCTTAGGTAATATTCCTTTCTAAATTTCAAGCAATCTTTATCAAACCATTTTTGGTTAATTTTGCATTTTTTCTTCCTGTGAATTAATTTTTTTTCTTGTATTAAATTACACCTTTTAGCAGCGTTAGTTATGATACTTGACAGTTTTTCAGTTAAAGAATTAATACACTCATCATTATAATTCTTATCATTTAATATTTTAATCATCTCTTCTGTAATATTATTTGTATCGGTATTATCAAACTGATTTATATAATCATCCTTCAGGTTTTTATCCCATATTGATTTAATAATTGTCTCATTTTTATCGTTTTTCGAGACCGGATTATCTACATTACAAGCAAGATCCTCTCCGGTAATATTAAAACATAATTCTATACCACAATGAACATCAGAAAATAATGGGTTAAAGTCTGTCACATCAAAGTGGGTTACTTTGGGAAAGTTAATAGCAGACAATAAAACATAATCAATCAGACTAGTATTTGTAGTTGTGCATTTTCCAATATAGGCATCAGCACCACATCGCCCATTAGCAATATGGGCATCTGTAAACTTACAAAGCTGAAGAAGTCGATTTCCATAATTGTTACAGTTATTTATATCACATGAGTAACGATCAACAGGAAATCCTAACTCAATAAGACGACTTTGTCCAATCGATTGCTTTGTACTGTCATCAAAAAAAGTATCAGCAATGTACTTATTTAAGTCTGTAAAGTCAGCAAGTTTACCACTTTTTGCATTAAAATCTCCAAAAATACAAAAATCACAGTCATCATAAACAGTGTTGAAATTAAGAATACTATTTTCCAATTCAACAAACAAATCTAATGAACTATATTTAGAACTCTCCGGAGGAATATACACTATTCCAAATATGCTGGATTTGTCTTTAAATTTAAACCATAAACAGTTTTCAGTGGAGTGATCAAGAAATAATACATTTTTGATCAGAGAATTTTTTATAAAAACCCCAACACCTCCAGATCCACGTTTACAATTTTCTCTGTTTATAGATCTAAATGTATAACCCTCAACATTAATATCATCAAATTTGTCAAGTTTAGTTTCGACTATACAAAATATATCAAAGTCCCTAACAAAATCAATAAAGTCTGGTATCAGTAATTTGGAGACCAAACCACAAACATTCAGAAAGTAGAATTTAACTATTTGAGATTCAAATGGAGTACAATAAAAGTGATCATGATTAACTTTATATTCTTCAACTACATGTTTATGATTATTTATATCAAACACATCACTGAAGTTTCGCCTTAGAATTATGTCCCTTGATAGGGGTACCCAGAATGCCATTCCAAGTCAGTTTCCTTTTTCCTGCAACTATTGAAGGGCATAGCTGTGTACAATTTATTAAAATCTAAGCAATCTGCGAAAATAATGGCACCTAAGAGGAGAACAGCTTCAAAGGAGGTTGGAAAGGAGCCTAAGAGGTCCAGGCAGGCGGAGAAGGATAAATTACCCGTTGGAAACCAGGAGGATTCAGGTGAAGTGTCGAATTTGTTAATTTTTCAAAAAGAAGTAATGGCGCCAGTAATGGAGTTCGCCGATGCATGGCAGCCGGTTCAGGAACCTAGTGTTTTTAATAATGTAGGTAGTAGCATACCTTTAAAAGTTAAAGAGAGAGTATGGGAAGGGCAATGTATTGATATTGCATCATTGTTAAAATCCACAAGAGAGCTGCAAGTCAAAGCAGACAATGGTCCGGCTGGGGAGATCACAATACAAAATGGAAGATTATGTATTAACCAGGCAAAACTTGAACCATCCAAGATATCAATTGACCAGTGGACATCCGGTTTCTTGTTTATGTCAGCATAACGCTTGGTAGTAGGTCTCCTGGCTGGTGGAAATACGATGAGCAATTCCGTTTGCAAATTGCTAATAATCCATCCGCATCCTGGGGGGCAATTCATTCAGAGTTTGGGTTGTTGTATGTGAATGCTGGCAGTATTTACACGGAACAGTCAAACCATACTAGGCATAAAATGTAGTAGCAAGCCTCTATCGTTTGGGAGACCTACATTAGCCCATTCCGCATCATGTAATTATTTCAACACAGGTGGTAAATGTCCATTTTTGCCTAATTGCAGGTTTAGTCATGCCTGTCAGTCATGTGGCGGAAACCATCCAAAGTCAAGTTGCAGGCAAAGCAAATAATGTGATAGGTTTATATGAATTAGGAAAAACACCGCTAAAAATATATCATTTACTTGAATCGTTAAAAAACTACAAGCATAAGGATGCCATATTCTTAACGGAAGGTCTACGAAATGGATTTCCATTAAACTACACAGGACCACGATGTGCACGTGAGTCACCTAACTTGTCTAGTGCAAAGCAGCACCCCAACATCATGAGGGAAAAACTGATCAAAGAAATTAATAGGGGTCGAATTGCAGGTCTGTTCAGTAATAAACCATTCCTGACCTTTCAAGTATCTCCGGTAGGTTTAGTCGCCAAAAAAGACGGTGATCATAGAATGATTCATCACTTGTCATACCCAGACAGCCAATCTATTAACGATTTCATTGAGGAAAAACACTGCAAAGTCACATATTCAAATATTGATCAGGCAGCTGATCTGATTTTTTAAGTTTGGTAAAGGGGCACTTTTAAGTAAAATAGATATAAAATCAGCCTTTCGATTACTTCCCATCACCCCATCAGATTTCGATTTACTCGGTATCAAATTTGAAAACCAATATCTTTATGATAAAATGACCTATGGGCTCGTCAGCCAGTTGTGCTACCTGGGAAAATTTTGCATGTTTCCTACATTGGTCGATAGGTGAGAAAACCAAAAGCAGCGACATCCTGCATTATATAGACGATTTCCTATTTGGGGAAAAAGCTTCGAGTTCTAGGCCGGGTTTAATGCTAACAGAATTTCAATCAGTGTGTTCAAATTTTGGAGTCCCTTTAGCTGAAGATAAAACAGTTCATTCTAAAACATGTCTAACATTTTTGGGGATTGAAATGGATTCCGGGGAAATGGTTATGCGTCTTCCAAAGGAAAAACTCATAAAAACGAAAGAGCAAAATCTTCAAGAAAGATAACTCTAAAAGAAATGCAGTCTCTGCTTGGTCTACTCAATTTCGCATGTAAAGTGGTCTCCCCTGGTAGAGCATTCTGCAGAAGGCTGATTAATGCCACAATAGGAATCAAAAAGCCTTATCATAAAATAAGGGTCTCTAAAACCATTGAAGCTGATTTAAACGTCTGGCTTTCCTTTCTTACACATTACAATGGGGTGACTTTGATATATAATAGAAAATGGTTAACAAACAATGAGCTGGAACTCTACACAGATGCAATGGGGGGTAATAATGGGGGATTCGGAATTTACTTCTCAGGTCAATGGGCGCATGGGAGATGGCCCGAAGATTGGGTAAAGCAGGGTCTAACTAGGGATATGACCCTCCTGGAGCTGTTTCCAGTGGTAGCCGCTATCTTAACATGGTCAAACAGCTTAAGAAATCGATGTGGTCTTTTCCATGTTGACAATCAAGCAGTAGTACAAGTTATCAATACCCAAACATGTAAATCTGAGAGAGTGATGTGTCTGGTCAGACATATGGTTCTTACAATACTGAAAACCAATATACGGGTAAGAGCAGTCTATATCCCTTCCAAAGAAAACATTATTGCTGACTCAATTTCTCGTTCACAGTGGGGGAGGTTCAGACGTGCTGCGCCAGAGGCCAATCTCAGCCCGGTCAAGGTCCCATCCCTAGTTTGGAATATTTAAAAGGTATATCAAACGATTTAATATTCAATTCCACTTCCCAAAACACAAAAAAACACTTATTCAGTAGCGCTAGGAGAACTCACCCATTTTAGAGAGTTATACAAGTTGCGAGAGATATGGCCTGTCCCAAAGCAAGACTTGTTACATTTCATCGCGTATCTAGCTTACCAAAATATAGCTGCTTCAACAATATCGACTTACATGTCAGGTATCTCATATGCTCATAAACTCCAACAAGTAGATGATACAACAAAATCATTTTTTGTAGTTAAGGCATTGGAGGGCGTAAGACGAACTAAGGGTAGTAAAATGGATGCAAGAGCTCCGATTTCCATAACCACATTAAATAAAATGATAGGAAGCTTAGCAAGCATTTGTCAAAACACATTCGAACAATCTTTATTTCGTGCTGCTTTCACACTAGCATTCTTTGGTTTGTTAAGAATAGGGTAATTTACAGAGGCCAACAATAAGTCACAGGATCTAAAGGTAATTAAATATTCAGACATAAGGTTGTCTAAAAAAGAATTAAACCTAACAGTAAGATGGTCAAAAACCGACCAGTGCGGAAAATCCGTCACCCTCTATATTCAAGCAAATGGCAAGTCGTACTGCCCAGTTCTATGTATGAAAGAGTACTATAATCTTCGCCCTAAAACGGAAAACGCGAACCTATTCATACACTTAAATGGGAAATCGCTCAGCAGATATCAATTCAAAGCCATCATGTCTAAAGCCCTGCAATTCACCCAAACAATAGGACACTTTAAATCACACAGTTTCAGAATAGGCGGGGCTACACATTTAGCTAATTTAGGAACAGAGGAGAGTAGAATCATGGCAGCAGGCAGGTGGAAATCATATGCATATACTAAATACATAAGACTTTAAGGTTACACATACAAATTAATACAGTTACAAGTTTTACAGGAATGCAGAGTCTGTGGTTGGTAGGTTCGTCAATTGTGTACTGGGCTGGCATGGCAGCAATACAGACGTTTGACCAGCACTTGGGCTTATCAGAGGTTTCAGTCCAGTAGATTGGGGAACGGGGTATGACACTGCACACCCTGCATTCGACGCTCGACAACCAGTTCAAGAAACACACACACATCTCATGAGATAAAGCTATAGGGTATACGTAAACCATTCTAAGGGTTAATGATAACAACGTAGATATTTTTCAATTCCTCTATGAATATTGTGTCACTTGGTAGATTAGTAACACAAATGAGATATTATTTACAGTCGATTAGCAAGTTTTATTGCAGTTTCTCGGATATTTGGTCACGCTGCCATTGCAGAAAGTAGGGGTCTTCAGAAAATAACAGATGTTGTAGTATTAGCAATATCAGTTGTAGAAGAGGTAGGTTAGGATGAACTCTGGACACATTTTGGTATTGGTAAATCTATGAAATACTTCGTTGCTGCAGTCGAAAGTGTATACCTTTCGTTCGTGCATTTACAGTCTGTGATACAACTTTGTAAGCGAATTAGTCATGGTAAACATGAATGAATTATCCTGCAGTTACAGATTGATTTGAACAACTGGGCAGACAACCTCCTGCACATATATATACCTGTCCAGAAAGTATCTATTTACGAGAAAACGTCTTCCGTCTACACAATCGGCAGAGAATCAAAGAGGATGTATTTGAGACAAAGAGCTTGGACTTTCACTAGCGTTGCCTAGGTCAGTGAGGTTGGAGTTGGACCCGGTCAATTACGGGAATGGTTATGCCCATTTGGAAAACTATTCCAGAAACATCGTTATCGTCTCTCAACCTAATATGATACGGTTGCTTTCATTTGTTTCACAAATATACATTGCAAGTTAAAACAGCATTTGTAGTACATTACTTTGTGCATGTGATGGTAATTTCGAGAAGTAATAATAAATCAAATAATACTGTCCATAGGCTTGTGTAGCAACAATGTGTCCCATATGTAATTTTTGGTATACTCTTTGAAACTTTGAGGGATCATTTTTAGACTATCGGGGAACATGAAAACCAATGTTGGCAATTTTTCATAATCCCCCAACAGCGGCCATCTTAGATTTCAAAATGGCCGCTGTTGAAACCTACTATCCACCATATCTCGGCCTATAAACAACATAAATTCATGATTTTGGTGTCTACACCCACATTTTCAGAGTCAAGGAACCCATTTCTGTGTTTACAGAAAGTGTCAGCTGACAGCCTTAGCGGCCATATTTGGATCCAAGATGGCCGCCATGCAGAAATCTGGATTTCTTTATATCTCACGACCTATATGTCATAGAGACATGATTTTGGTGTCAATACCCACATTTAAGGGTCAAGGTACACATTTCTGTAATTACAGATAATCTCAGATGACAGCATTGGCAGCTATATTGGTATCCAAGATGGCTGCCATGCAGAATTAATAGTCCAAATATAATAACTTTGTCCAAATTACATGTATTATATGCAACATTTAGAAGATACATTTTTCAGACCGTTTCATCTGGAATTTCTAGAATCATGAGTCTGGCTGAAGTAGGTAACAGTCAATCTCCATCATTTGCTGTATATTTTATAATGGTAAATCACACAATAGACACCACAAGACATGAACAACATGATCATTATGTATGTCTATCACTATGTATGTGTTTCTGCATTTATTTATGTGTCTCTGAATTTATTTATTTCTGAGTGTATATCTATCTGTATTTATGTCTGTATGTGTATGTGTATATGTATGTCCGTCTATCTCTCCATCTATCTGTTGGTTTAACTGTCAATTTGCTTGTTTGTCTGTATGCATTTACATCCATGTGAAGGTGAATCTGTATGTTTATCTGTCTACGCGTGTGTGAGTCTATATATTTCTATGTATGCCTATCATCATGTATGTCTATCATCGTGTCTCTATCGTTATGTGTGTCTATCCCTATGTATGTATATCTGCATTTATTCATGTGTATCTGAATTTCTGCCTATATGAATTTATGTCTCTCTGTATGTTTGTCTTTATGTTTATGTATATATGTATGACAGTCGTTATCTGCCCGCCCGCCTAGACCGCCCTCCCTCAAGTCCGGCCATTTTTCTCTCTCTATATATATTTTTTCTCTATTCGCTCTCTATTTATTCTCTATTTTCTCTCTATTTTCTCTTTCTCTCTTTCTCTCTCTCGCTCGCTCTCTCTCTCTCTCTCTCTCTCTCTCTCGCTCGCGCTCTCTCTCTCTCTCTCTCTCGCTCTCTCTCTCTCTCTCTCTCTCTCTCTCTCTCTCTCTCTCTCTCTCTCTCTCTCTCTCTCTCTCTCTCTCTCTCTCTCTCTCTCTCTCTCTCTCATCTCTCTCTCTCTCTCTCTCTCTCTCTCTCTCTCTCTCTCTCTCTCTCTCTCTTGACACTTACCCCCTCTTCCTCTCTTACACATGATGTTTATAAATCTCCTAAGTTTTACGATTCAGTTAATTTTAAGAAAGATGTTTTAATTATGTGGGTTTTATTTACAAGCGATAATTCATGCGTCTCTGAATGTTTAATTCAATGTACAGTTTAAGATCAATGTTACCTGCTTTATCTACAAAACCACACTGAATAAATTTAAGTATGAAATTTATTGTTTTCTTACTAGGTTAAAAGTAATGTCATACAGCTACGGCGAAAAACTATTAGTATTGGTAAACATTGTAAATGGCACTCAGAAATGAGCCGTCCCGTGGGAAAACCAAAATGATGGCCTCTGCGTAATATATGGACCAAGATCAGCCTGAGCAGTACGCGTAGACTGATCCGCTCCGACACATTCCGTCTCGTTGAGATAGAGGTATAGAGTAATGATTCCTGAAACAGAAAATCCATAGGAGGCGAAAATTGCGCTTAGTGTCCACACTGTTGGTTTTCTCGAGGAACGGCTCAAATATTCATGAAGTTTTGTTCTAAATTTAGATTATCGAGACAAACAATGAAACACAATGGCAATATAAAAACAGGTTGTACGCATATATGTTAATAAACTTTGTGCGTAGCGTACAGAGCTGACAATACCGTGGTCACCAATTCGAATCCCTGAAACGGAATATCTTTTTATTCTATTATATTCAGTTTTCTTATGGTTAATGATACTCTTTATTCGTGTAATATGACAATTGTTATTTTTTTCCATAATTTTGTAAGGGTATTTAATTATTTATGTCTTCTAAATTTCCGATTTCAACAGTTGCATCTCGCCTATAATTTACAAAACGTTATTCTGAATCAGTACCACTTATACAAATTTTGATAAAATCAAACAGTTTTCTACAATCATCTTTTGTTTAACGAGGTAACGTTAGGTGTGTCCTATAAAAAACAATTTTTGCCGACTGACGAGAAAAGGGGTAAGTCTCCAGACGAAGGTTATAGCATAGGCGGTAAATTTTGTTAAAGTATTATACTTAGCATCTGAATTATTTAACTCCTAGGCCTATTATATATAAATGGCCTTCTGCGTTGAAAATGGTATAGCTGGTACTAAAACGGTGGTGAAAACATCGAGAGTAAAGAAAATTGTTTTTGTTTTTTTAATAATTTATCCTTATCGTGACGAGCTGTCTCACCTGAAATCAGCATTGTTTGCCTTTTAGTTATTAAAATAGTCCAAACATTTATTACATGAGAAATGGAGACACCCGATTTTGAACACGGAAGAGTCTACTTTAAACAATTCGGCGCTGAAAGAGTTCAACAAACGAAGCTAACAGTTGTAGTGTAGCAATAAATCCCAAAGTTTGTTTTTAATTTACAGAGTAGTCTTGAGGACATATTTAAAACTGATATTATATTTAGATTACTGTACAATTCAGAGCAATACATTAAAGCCACATTTCATATTCAAGATCCTAATTTAACTTTGAACCAATTCCCTGCTATAGACGATATTGTCTTGAGAACAATTGGTAAAAGAATAAATGCTTAAAATGAAAGTTAATTCTTGTATCAAAATAATACTTTCAATGTTCTAAATATTACATTTCGTTCTCCATTTCTTTTTCATATGACTCTGAAAACATAAGATTAAATAAAAGCAAAGACTAAGATAAAGGATTATAACTGGTATTTACTCCCCAATACAACTGAAATCCGGCCATGCACTAAAATGAACCGAAATGCGCCTCAGAACCGAAATCCGCCCCAAGCAGCCCAAAATCTACGGACATCACTTTTACAATTTTTTACAAATAACTTATCATGTATTGAATTAAATATAACAAATTACAAATATTCAAAATAATGAAAAAAAAAAAAATGAGGAGTCTGGTCCGCTTGATGTTCCTTTTGGTTCTGATGCAGATTTCATTAACATTGAGCACCTTTTTTTTTAATTCCGAAAATTGGACAAAACATATGGACGGAATATGTTTTATTTTTAAAATATCAAAACAATAACTTATGTTTTTATCATTTTAATATTTTAATACAATTTGTCATGTATTTTATCATTGATGCAAGATTATCTGTATTTGTCGGAATCGAAAATCTACTTCCATTAGATTAATTATATGTACTTTCTACTGGAGAATATGGCTATTCAAATCTAAGGCTTTCATAGAGCGTCTGTGGATTCCGCAGGCCATAGCAATCTGCTCTGACGAGCTCCTTGCTAAACATGTAATACTTACCTCCCTTATTATCAATGTCAGTGTGAAATAAGTGTGAAATATATATTAAAATACCACATGAAGCACTTTTGGCTACCAGTTTATCGTTTAAAAAGATATGTTAAGTTCCATCAATAATTCTAGCGAGAGCTGTCTTAGCTGGAAAGATAGGTTCAAATTTAAACATTGTCGAGGTTAAGGATTCACAATATTTATAAGTATTGCAGAATCATTTATGCCAGTATACCAATGAAGTGTAGCATCGTCTTCGATGCGCTGTTTAGAAATAAATAATTATACACAGCAGTTTTCGACTCATGGAGAAATCCAGACATTACCAAAGCCATACGTATATATAATGAATCGTTGATCTTTTGAACCAAAGTGACTCTTCCAATATCGTCTACGGCTTGTTACATAAAGTAATAAATTCTTGGTAATTGGTATTGCTGCGTATGGAAAAAGGTAAACTTATACGATCATTTATTTCGTAAAATAAACAACTCAAAGGGGATATCTTACAAACATTCTCCTAGGATAATGCTATAATGGACAGTCCGGTTATGTCCTAAAGAGTATATACACAATTTATATGAACTATTTCGACGCGATCAGGGTATGGATGACCCCATATCTCAAAAACGTATGATAGGAAAGGATAAAAAACACTGTCACATAATGTGCATATTTCATTGTGGTGAAAACTGCCAAAGTTATATTGGAAACGTTTAATGGGGAAAAGGTGTTCATTCTTTGTGCACATAATTTTGCTTTTGCTACATTCTATGTTGGTTAAGGGCTGAATAAAGAAAACCAAAATTAAATTCTCTTGCATAGTTCTCCAAGATTTCAATTAAACTTATACTAGCAAATATGTGTATATAACTTTTGTAATTAAGTCTACATCTTAATTTTCAACCACAAAGGTTTCATGTTGCAATGCTTATGTATTATTAATCAAAGGGGCCTGGCACGATATTAAGAAAGTTATACTTTATTATATATGAAGACAAGGTATTTAACTTTAGAAATAGGTGTGCATAACTTCGAGCTCATCTCTGCTTATAAAGGGTTAACAACCTATGATACATATTGTTGCAGCATGCACTTCGCATGACATCTAATAATGAACACATTAATATGAAATTTATGCTGAGTGATTTTACTTCATGAGCTCATTTTGTTTACTTATGATCACATAACGTTTTTCTGATATTGTTGTATACGTGGTCCTTATTGTAACAGGTTATTTCAGTGGTAGCTTAAACTGAATCGGCCAATCACAGCTCTCTCTAAAATTAATTTAATTTGTATTATTGGGGTTTTACGCCGTTTTCAACATTATTTCAGTTATATCATGGCGACAGTTCACTTATTCATGATCCCTGGGTAAACAAACCGGTACTAGGCTAGAAAATTGTCCTTGCCCAAGGACACGACACCATGACCGTCATGCCGCGACTGGGGATCGAACACGGGACGCCCGGTTTCAAATCCCCGACGCTTAACACTCGATCACGGCGGATTCCTAAAGTATTTGTAAAACTAAGGTTGCAGACGTGTTTCAGACTTTTCATATTTCACCGTTATTGTCTTGAGTAAATGAATTGTTTGCAGATAAATATATTTTTGTCCAGTATTTAGGGTAGATATTTGGCTACATGCTGGTGCATTTCGTTTTATTCGATCGTCGTTTTTTGGAATGTGGCTTTAGCCTCTGGTCATAGTAGATAAACCATTTTTCGGAGTTGGAGACCTGCCAATTGCCGTAAACATACAACGCATTTTAGTGGGAGACTGCGCGGAAAAAATAGTTCATTATGGATGCAACAAAACTGCATTTAACAGGTTAAGATCACCCAAAAGAGATCAATATAATGTTGTTGGAACATCAGTGAAGAATACTCCAATATAAGTTTAACAAATGCTTAGAAATGAATGCGCCGAGAGGACAAAGTATAAACGAAATTCAAATGAATTCATTTGCCATTATGAAACAAACCATCATGCCTGATTTTACCATTATGTTTTGCATTTTACATTTCTTTTTATAGGGGTAAGAAAATGCTTGTAGGGCAAAGTATTTAACTCTTTGCTCCATAAGTATTTACTTTGACTCTTCCTGATTGAAAGTATTCAGTCACCACTTCTATGTAATGTGTGAATTATGTTCAGATTGCTCACTTACGAGCAATCTAAACTCTTCTTACACTGTTTTCAAATGCCTGCTCTACATTGACTGCAGGGAAATGCAGTATTATTTGAGCAAAGTGTTAATATCACTTTCTCGTAGTAATGCACTTTTTTAATATCCATCCTTTCTCATTGTGCTGTTAATAGTTGTAAATGAAAGTGTCTGTTTTGTTCCATTAGCAACAACAAATTGTTTGGATGATCTAGTCTGAGGGATTTGTACAGAGTTCATTTGTTCTGTGATATATTGATTTTTGTTGATTGTTGATCTCATTTATAATTACTCAGGTGTATTGCTTAATATGTGGAATTTAAAACATATTTTCTTTTTTTCTCGGTCACAGTTGCATGATATTTCCATGAATCTAGTATATACGGTACCCATGGTGCATTGTTTGTATATATTTTATGTATGCACCTTTTCGGATCACCTGGACATAACGGTTCAATGTGATCTATTGGGAACACTATCTCTCATTGTCCAATGTTAACTTTTGGCTTCAAACAACAATGATGTTCCTTGCATATATAGGTTTTCCCAAATATGTCCATTCACTACAAATCTACCATAGCAACATACAGGGAAAACCTTTGAAACTGTTCTTGTCCGAAACTACTGACCCAGTTTTGAAACATTTTCACAGTTTGCTCAATCTGTCGGGATTCATTTAAACATGACTGTAAGGGATGTTTCAATATATTGCTATTGTTCCTTGCATGGTTCCCTTTCATATGTATGTCAAAAGTTTGATTGTATTCAATGCATAACTTTGTTGCTATGGCAAATATCGCAAAAGAACATACACATTGTCTTTTTGGAAATTACTGGTGCATTGTTAATTTCGCCGAAAATCCTCCAAAAACAAAACTGTGGAGTTTGGGATGGTTTTCTTCCCTTGCTAAATAGTACTATAGAAATATCTCCTTGTCTGTAAACAGTAGCTGCTTTCAACATAATTTGGCACAAACGTTCCTTTGTCGGGTTTGTTATATCAATTTCTATTGGCAGGGGGTCCAAGCATGGTTCATTTTGTCTAATTTATATGATTTGTTTTGTTTCTTTGCAAGTTATGCTTAAGTGCTATTCTTGTCTTAATTCGTTCACTATGTGATGTTAATTGTTATCAATAATTTTCCTTTTTTGATGTTCAGTATAGTCATGATCAAACACTTTCTCCCAGTCTTGTCAATGAGTAAGAGAATTGTTTTCATTCAAACCTTTTTTTCCCAACATCATTACCAGTTCAGTTTATTACAATCAGCATGAAACTGTGTCATACTATTTGTTTCTCATGTACTTTGGGCCTTGTTCAGAACTGTCCAATATACTCAAACTAGGTCATTTGTCAGAGCATTATAATGGTTCATGGGTCCTAGCTGACCATGATGCATTTTTCACACAAATGCTACAATACCCTGTGCTTCATATACACACATTTTCCCAATCCCTTACCAGCACGCTATTAAAAAGGGTCTACTAAGGGTTCAAAGTGCTCTTATCTTTCTGAACTCTTACTCCAATATTTTCCACTCTGTCCGTAAAAGTGGACCTAATCAATCCATAACTGATACATTAATTTTTCAATGTGTAGGAGTAACACATGCTTATGGAGTGCAGCTCTTTGTGAAACTTCTTATTTTTCATTCATTCACCTTGTTCTGTAACTAGTTATAAGGCATAGTGTATGTATTTTAATGTGTTCATTATGTTTAGATGATAAATCAAAGTTTGCAAACACTACGCATTATTACACTTATCAGTTTCGACCACAACTGTTGTCATCCTTAAACAATAAATTATATATTCAATATGCTAGTGTTTTTGTGGTCCTGTAAGCTAAGTTTTGCTTATATCACCTGAGCCAAAAGCTCTAGATGGTATATTGGACTCACTCTCTTTCTTAGCTTTCCTAAAAACCACTGGCTGCAAGTTGACTAAATGGCCCCATTTTAAAGTTGTTCACAAAATTCCATTCAGTGCACAACTTGTTGCCATGGAGACAAACAAGAAAAAAATATTAAATTCTGCTTATCAGAAACTATTGGCCCAACCGGATTTCAAAAATATTTCTCTTTAATGTTCCTTGACCGAACCTCTCTGAACCTCCACCAAGTTTGCTCGAGTGGGTGCAATTTGTGAAATACATTTGTAAAATACACAGCAACTACTTGATGGAATTTAATTTTAACATAATAAGGCAAAAACTTCAAAATGTTTCTGCCTAAACCTGATGTAAATTTTTCCTTGATTCTTCTTGTCTTAAATGTGTATGCGTGTGAGATCTTGCACTCATTTGAGCGATATAGAGCCCACACGGTCCTCCTGTTTTTCAATTGCCAGTTTCATAGTATTTACTATTTATATGATCTTTCAACTTCTTAACAATAAATTCATAAACATAAGCTGCAATTGTTATTTCCTTTTACATTTACCTGACTTCTCCTACCTTCCTGCAGCCCACAGGCCGTCAGCACTTTCAGTACTCTAATTTGTATGGGACCAAAATGTAAACATGGTCAAATCCGGATGACGAGGAAGTAACATCCCTTGTCTATATATAATGGAGTATACATTTTTTAAATATCGTGCCAGTCCACTGTGATATTAATCACGTCCACTGACATCTTCGGATGAAGTCGGGCGTTATCGACATTGCTTTGGTATTTTCCGTTGTAGGTTCTTCTGTGTTCGTTATTATTCGACAATGGCTGTCGTGCAATTCCGTTACAATTCCCTAGTCGTAAATAAATAAACTAAAACAATACCATCCAGTACCACTTTTATTAATTGTAATTACCACTTATACAATTGGAACATACTACTACAGTTATGTCTACTTTAACGTTAATTGTGTCCAAAATGTTTTCACTTTTGGCCGATTGACGAATAAAAGTAGACTGCATCGATCCAAATTAGTATGGACATTCGTGCAGGCTGATCTGATCGATCTTTTGCACAAAATGGTATGATGTATCAATCATGAAACAAATTGCACAATGGACACACATGGTCGGACCTTATTAGCCTATTAGAAAACTTCTCCGCCTTATTCGGGAGACAATCTACGCACATGCCGTCGCTCAATGAATCAATCGTAAACAATACACAATGTAGTTAAAATTACCTGTTAACATTTTATTGATTCCTTTTCTGTTGAATACTTATATATAGCATGCGATGGACACTCATATTAAATTCTTTTCAATTCAGATATGGCATGAACAGACGAGTAGTTCAACCGTTCTTAAGCCGGATATCGGCCTCGTGCATCGGTCGTGGCCACATGCTCAATAAATAAACAAAGACCTCGAAATCTGACGATGTCCTATACAAAAATGCATGAACCTCGTAATCGATCAATACCCTATTAAAATATGTATAAATATATACTGTCTTAATAAATCAGTAGTAACTCGAGGCTTGTCAAGCAGTATAACTAAGCATGTCTTGAATTAACTATCAGCTACATTTACTTTAAACTTACTTATATTATTACAATATTTGAGTTGTGCAAAGAGATAAGGTGTCTTGGTGTATTTGTAGGCAATGGATACTATGCGTGGCAATCCTCCCATATAACATCTGATAAAACAGTACCTATTGTTTTACGAATATATACCTTTATGCGATCCGGTCAAGGAGATGCAGCAGACCCCTTTCTTGTCTGTTGCTGCTCATGTGTATTGAAAGTGTTGGTTCAAGATCGATATGATTATATCTTATTCATTTTTACCCGTTTTTATTTGCACGTTGCATTAAATGACGACAAATACCAATTGACGCTTATTATGTTTTTCTTAAATGTTTCATATCGGACCATATGATGCTGCTACGTAGCCCTTTAAACAGTAGTTTTGAGTGAAGATAAACAACTCGCCGAACTATCAATAAAGGCGTGAAATCCCGATCATCAATAAGACTTAAACTTGACAAACTATGTAAATGTCTTATCAATGAATGCGTCGATATCATACAAACCTTTACAATGCGGAAGTAGTTGTTGCTGTACAAAACGTTCGTATCACAAAGGCAGGATATTCACACGTAGGTAGGTGTGTTTAATCATTATTCGGTTTGCTATTTAGTGTATAGTGTATGATATAAAGAATACTGTCTTATCTTATTATGATGATGTTTAAAGTTTTGGACTCATTTTTTTAACAATGAAATATTAGCAGAAATTGTTACCATTAGGTCATTCCTCAAACTACTGCACAGTGTCTAAAAAACACAATCTTTCCAATTTTAAGAATTAAGTTTTGATGAAAGTGTATTTTATGAAAACAAAAATCTACCTCAATCCGAGATACACAATGTAACATTGTGTCGCCGTTAAAGCAGATGAGGTTAAACTCAATGGTCCAATTCCAGTAAGTAATACTTGAATATTTAAAAGCATATGATATCATTTTTATTTTGTCAACAAAAGAATTGATAGTCAGCAAGGTAACTATTTATGTCAACTTAGTCATTTACTTAAATACATTCAATCATTCATATTTGACAAAATAGTAGGGAAACATGAAGAAATGAAGAAATATGCTTCTCATTATTTTGACAAACGAGACATTATTCATAGTGAGCAATTTCCTTGTGGTTTTGGGGTCGCCTCTTTTGGCATGGAAACCCTTTTGGATCACTTCTGTATCGTATGTCTGTCCGTTTGATAACTCGTTTTTACATCACGTTTTCACTTACAGACATATCGGAAGAAGCTCGTGTTCTTGTGAGCATTCTTGTCCTACTATAAGTATGTATTGACTTTCTCCAGAATAATGTTTCGTTTGTCTTGATGTTATACTTTTTCTTAAAGTGTCAGTGTGTAATTGTAAAATAAATATGACAGGTATCTATGATTCAGTAACCATTTTGTTTTGTATAATATACTAGTATTCGTACACTACTATTTTTTTGCAGGGAGATAACATTCAATCAGTATTTATCAGAACAAAGAATGTCTAGCGACGACTGTGCTGTTTGTCTAAATGGGTTCACAGATCCGAGGTCAATGCCGTGTGGGCATACATTCTGTCAAGGATGCATACAAAGAATGGCACAAGGGTAATAAATATCCAGAAAAATAGAATTATATACATGTACGACAGCGAACTGTTGATTTGTAAGGAAATGTTAATTTTTAGAATGGTGATTACATTGTTACAAGTATAGTTTTGTTAACAAACAAACAACATGAAGGTATAACATTGGCCAGAGACTCGGGTAGTATGTATTTTGGTCCTTGGTGCGTATGATATACCAGCACAATGTAGGTATACAATCGACCAGAGACTCGGTAGTATGGATTCAGTCCTTGGTGCGTATGCTATACCGACACAATGAAGGTATACAATCGTCCAACGTCTCGCGTAGTATGGGTTCAGCCCTTGGGGCGTATGATATACCAACACAATGAAGGTATACAATCGGCCAGATACTCGGGTAGTACGGATACAGTCCTTGGTGCGTATGCTATACCAACGCAATGAAGGTATAACATCGGCCAGAGACTTGGCGCGTAGGATTCCGGAGGCATCATTAGGTAAGCGTCATCAGTGCCGCACCGAATAAACGTATCGACAGTATTGGTACAGTCAATTACGTGTCATTACCATAATGCCGTTAATCAAGAATTGTGTGACTGACGAATCCACTTCGTCTTAAAAAAGGCTTAAAAAGAGATAGCAACACAATAGTGTCAGGTTTATTTGACATCCAATGATATCGCCGTATTTTGCAAAGTCTCGATGTGTTAAATTTCATATAAACACTTAGGTTTCATACAACGCTTTAGGACAAATCGGCTCTACAATTTAATATGCATGTACGATAAAGTACACATTGTTTTATATGGAAGCTTGTACAAGCAGCATAAATAGCAAAATACAAAAGCTGAAACAATGTAGAGAAGATTTGTTATTAAATGATCTTAAAGTCCATATGAATAAAATGGTATTAACGCACTGATATATTATTGACTAGATAAAAACAGTATTGATTCCAACAATCTCATTAAAATCAGACGAAAACAACTTTATGTACGTATTTTGTTATATATACGAGCGTGCGAGTTTATATCTGGTTTTAATGAGATTGTATTTCCCATTAAATGTATTTGGATGCATGCTACACTACATTTAACCGATGACAATCGACCAAATAATGAGACTATGTATAAGTTGGAGACAAGGTACCTCCAAGTTCACGTCATTGTGGGTTAATCACTTAATCTCTTGTATGACATGTTGAATTATTTCTTATCTCTTTGCATGTTAATGAAATTTACCACTAGAATAAAGCCACTTATGAAGCGACCGCATCACATAAACAAGTTTATTTTACTTTTATAAAGGTTTACGAATGTGTAATAACTCACAATTATTCACTTATTATTATTCAATTATTATGTTAATACTTTATATCATTAATACTCTTTAATAATACATTTTTCGACAATTGGGTCTTTATCAAGATTTAAAAAAAAGATACAACTGAAGTTAAAGTTCAGTCGACTTTGGTGTCGAAGAGATCACATTGTGATGAGGAGACGTCGTCAGGACATCGTGACGTCATTTATGAAGCGGCGTCATATAATTCCTGTACTTTTCCATCTGCTGAAAAGCAACTTTCTATGCTATTTTGTCGAACAGTTAAATTCTAACATTCTAAGCCAAAATAAAGCCTACACGTACACGAGCAAACCAAACGTAAACATTTCAATCAAAAGCAAAAGTGTAATTGTTAAAAGCTCGACTCCATTATTGTTACTTTATCTTTTATACATGTGCATTGTATATACGTATAAGACAGTAAATAAAGCGCTTCAATTCAGCCAGTTGGAGGCCTGTTTCTAGGTGACCGTAATCATACGCGCTCTATCACGAGAAATCACATGCCACCTGCGTAGATAAACGAGATGTGTTACTAATTGATACGCACATTCCGAAACCATGCTAATCAAAATCATAAAATACTGAAATGTTTAGAGTTTACCAGATAGTTGGAATAAACAGCTTACATAATAATTATATAATATCTTTCAGAACAAGAGTTGATTGTCCTGTTGACAGAAGATCGTTTGATATTCCTCCCGGGGGCTTCACAAGAAACTATGCTCTACAAGATATGTTACAACAACAACATCCAAATGTACCCCAGCAACCTACAAGAATAACTCCATCGGCTCCTCGACCACCAACAAGGTAGAATCGAATAATATTACTGAATTGATAGTGTCATATTAAATATGTTATTTAAGAGTTATTTGCTAGAGGATAAACTTGTCATCTTGAAAAAACTGTTCGGAGGTATAACTTTTGTCACAAAGTAGTACTACTCCCTTTCCGAGTTCTACTGTGGTTTTAAAAGATGACAGCTACACAGGTGCCACTAGTTGATTGTATTAGATAACTTTAAAACAATCTTAAGGATTATTCCTCGAATACATTTAGATAAAGAAATCGTTCAACAAACAACTGTCCCATTTTTTGTTTTGCATTTTTACCTTCAGTCTTTTGAATAACAGGATATTTCAATTCTTCACCTAGCGAAATCGGTATCTGCAAAAATTCAATCAAATAAAGCATTCAGATCCCGTAACACCAATGAATTACATAACAGTAAACTTGATGTTAAATAATCTTTAAAGATAACATTGAATTTATGCTGAGCATGGTCAACAGTGTTTACATGTCTCATGTTATAGACAAGATAAGAAAAGTTTCACAATGACACGAATACAAGTGTTCACTTTACTTTTCGAGACCTCTTTTGTTTGAGTTGAAGTGTTTGTATTCATTGATGTGGAATGTAACCAAATAGTAACACTTTTTATCACAGTTAGATAATGAACGATATCAATGGTAAGTATGAACTATAGGTGTTCTTTTAGGTCCACAGAACAACGCTCTACAAATTATGAGATATACTATATAAATGTGGCGCAAGACCAGACCGCTGATGACTACCGTCCTAGGACAAAGTAAGATTAATATATGGCGATAGTTTGCTTGACTCTAAACCATTACATTTAATCTAGTTTTGTAACACTATGAAATGTTGAAAATAAAGGGTGAGATTTAAATTGATTTAGCGGGAAAATTATTGAATCTATATCGATTGGTTATTATTGATTTAGAAACGCCTTCAGTTGTGGTTTTTTAATATAAGTATGGCATTATATAGGGCTTTCCTGATGAATATATATTTAAGGATTTCAACACACTTAAAGATTTGAAAAAGTTGTTGAAGTACAGTACAACATATATTAGGTCATACACCAGACTGGTTTATCAAATAAATCATGACATTGAATGTTATTGTCGGATATGGGGTGGGTGAAATTCTCTTTAAGAGATTGTATTTAGAACGGCGTTTCTGATGGTGCGCCGCCTGTGAACTGGGAAGAATATTCCATGTAAGCCGCCGGTCAAATAACACATTTTGTATAAACATAAACTTTTATCGCCACTTAACCGTATAGTTTCAATCCGTCATACATGTTTTCATATCTTAATAAAATTTATTTTATTATCTGTATCTACGAGAATACACCATTTCTTATCTTTGATTCTGTAAAATAAACACTGAAACCATCGTTGTCCGCAACGATTGAGGAATCCATTTTGGTAACCTTGATATGCACATACATATATAATGTTTTCTCTTCGGAAGTAAAATAACATGAGTTAAACCTGAGAATGAAAGCTATTTCGATTGTTATTTACTTTTATTATCCAATCGGACGTTGTTTAGTTGTCATAAGGTATCCATCTGTTATAGTTAAAGCGACTGAACTCCAGATGCCCAACTGTCGAAAACAAATAAAATTTCCAATTTTAAGAAAATAAGTGTTATTTTTGTATTTGGGGCATTAAAATATGATAACTGACATATTACATACCCCTATAATCGGTGAGATTTTCTTGTTTTCGATACTTTTTCCATCGCAAATTCTACCCTGTGACTAACAGGGTAAGTTTTTAAATAGCTTTCGATGCTTTTATCCCATTCATCACGTGACTTGAAATGAACCCGATGGTGTTTTGTTCGTTTGTCAATATACTGAAGCTCCGAGTAAACAAAGCAGAGATAACAATGATTTGAAAAATGTTCACAATGGTGGGACCTTTTGCATACATTATGCATGATTTAAACGATAATTAAGCCAAAACACTTACCTCTTCCATATTCGACGCTGATGAATTCGCCATTTTGTGTTTACGTTTATTTCACTGATCACGTGATCCTTGCAAGGTGCCCGTTTGAACGATTCCGCGATATTTTTAGACAGGAAAACCCTTCATCGGGACAATTAAAAACGACTCAAGTTCACTTTATTGATAAAAAACGATACATTTTCGACTTCGTTTTTACTTGGATAACATAAATAATAACATTTAGGGCGAATTCGATTTTTTTTCCGGGCCATCTGGATTTCAGTCGCTTTAAACTGATAGGCACCAAAGAGGCGTGGTTTTAAAACAAAAAAAAATACATTTTTAAGTATTTTCATAACACGGCGCCTCATCACTGTGCAGTTATAGTTGGGTTAAAATATTTGCCATGGAGATCGTGACCTATTGTTTCGTCAGTTTTCTACCACTGTTGCCGGAAGCGAAACCTGTTTAAGCTCAATGTTGTTTGGGGAAATTACTAGAAAACTAGAAATACACTTCAAATGTTTCATTATTATATTTACGCATTTTATTCATTTTTTTGGTTGATAACATTAAATAAACCAAAAAGTTATCATTATAAAAGGTTATTTGGACCTCATGCGACTGAATGACCTGGTGGTCTAGTGGTTCACTCGCTGCATTGTCAATCCAGATGTCTAGGGTTTAAATCCCGGTTCTGGTTCTGGATTTGTTAAGGTGCTTTAAGTGTCTATCGCATGCTATATACAGAGTACGTTAAAGAACCAAGGGGTCTTTTCGAAAAAGCAAGGGTATCGCACCCGTACTCCCTCGTAACTAACTATGTCTCTTTAACTTATCTGCACCTGTCAGATGCTTGTACATGATATAGTGTACACCATCAAATGGGCCCATAGAAGCTAATATATGCTCAATCACAGACATTGTTCTCTATAACAACATTACATTACAAAACCGATACTGAAGATTCGGTAGTGCACTCCGGCACGAGATGAAACCGGAATACATGTGAAAATAACAAAAGACAACCTGAATCTATAAACTGTTAAGAATTATTAGTATATATATTTAATGCTTATGATGAAGAATGACTATGATGATTAATATGAATTGAATTTAAGTGCTTATTATGAGCTGATTCTAGGCTCATGAAATTCTTTCGATTAAATAGAAAACAGTGTTTATTGCGATCATGTGGTGGAATTCGCGCCATTTGACAGAGAGGGCGTATATATTGTGTCATTGCATGTTTAAATAATATGTATTTTTTCATGCAGTGTGTTTTTGCTCCTGAAGCAGCACCTTTTTACTTGTTGATGGTTTTACCGAGATATCTTAACTTCTAAGAACGAACATTGAAACGAATAAAGAACACGCAACTTGTTCTTCGCCTGTTAAGATACTTTATCACTGTTGAGACTTATTCGAATGAATGTCGAGTTTCTATGTAAATTCATTCAATGTAAAAAAGTTGAAAAAGTAAACATCAATGCTCCTATGTTGTGGATCTGAACGACGTGTGTACACGTTAACAGTGTGTTCAGGTCAAGGACGAAAACAACTTGATTTTAATTCGTTCAAATCGGATAATATTTTACATATGTTTACATGCCAAATTAACTGAAACTGTCTTTTCAAACATATTGTAAACACCGTTCTATCTGTATCGTTTATTTTTTAATAAATTTTGATTGCTTTTAAATATACCATCTAATGTCCAACGGTCCATTTTGTAGCTCAAATATTAATTATGATATGCAAGATATGGACAAATCAGAAACATCAGAGGTAATGTACATGACAAAACACCCTTGGCTTGCGAAGATGAAGTTGAGATCACTTTCGCAATAACGTTTGCATAATGTATATTTCCAGAATATAATGTGACTTAATTACCTGCTTGAATAAAAAACATTGCGCATTACTTCTTGTTAAGTACATGTTCAAATCTTAAAGCTGTGGCATTACCTTTTACAGCACACGAACCGAAGCGGAGATTCCACTGCGTAAGTAAGCGTGCGTTTCAGATATTCTTCTCATACACTACTTAGGTTTGGAATTGTAATGATGCAAGCATCTCTGTTCAAAGCTTTGAAACAAGAATTATGATTATATGATGTTAGCTACAAGTTGAGGAGCATTTTCCTCAATTAAAGGAATATAACTTAAACTGATATTAATGCTCTGTATTAGTTTTGATAACTATTGTTATCTCCCTTAAGAATTTATTCCACTATTTGGATTTGTTAACAAAAATGTGTTTATGTATGTGGCTTGAAGGAAGTATTTGCCATATTTTCTTGAAGCAATATGCTGTATGCTACAATTTGAGGAGCATTTTTATCTCAATTAAAGGGATTTAACTTACACTGATATAAACGCTCTTGATTAGTTTCGATAACTACTGTTATCTTCCTTTAGAATTTATTCCGCAATTTGGATTTGTTAAAAAAAATGTGTTTTATGTATGTGGCTTGTAGGAAGTATATGCCATATTTTCTTGAAGCAATATGCTGTATGCTACAATTTGAGGAGCATTTTTTTACTCAATTAAAGGGATTTAACTTACACTGATATAAACGCTCTTGATTAGTTTTGATAACTATTGTTATCTCCCTTTAGAATTTATTCCGCTATCTGGATTTGTTAAAAACATGTGTTTTATGTATGTGGCTTGTAGGAAGTATTTTTCCTGGAGCCTCACTACAAATACAGATCATCATCACCATTTCACAGCATGAATCACTAATTATCCATATGTAAGGCTTATTGATGAACAATGCTCCATGCTCAAGTCGAGTTATCAGACGAATTCTGCGGTTTATTGGAATATTTTATAAATGTACCCTTGTCCTCCATATCAAAGGAAGAGAAGCTGTTTACGAACATCAGGGCATATATTAGTAAAACAATCAATGGCAATAGCCCTTACGATTGTAGTGTGCTTTGTATATGAAGGGAAGTTAAAACCTTTATGTTGTATATGAATAAATCGTCATCATCTCAATTATTTATCAGTATGACAAAGGTTCGGTGTTTGAAAAAAAGTGTAATTTTTCTATTTATATCAGATACTAAAATACGAAGAAACGTGATGCATGTTCTGAAAATAATGGTGGACGACCGTGATCATAAATTCCGTACGTATATATATATAAAACACTGCTGTTCCCATTTATATAAATGCCATATTAACGATTGAGTCACTGCCACTCATAAAGCTGACACTTACACTACATTGTGTCTCTGACTGGTCCATCAATTAACATTTCAGTCGAGAATTGAACATCGAGAAAAAGGAATAACGGGACATTTATCTTAATCCTACATAATGCCACATCTTACATATATTGAGAAACGAACATATTATTAAGACCACGAACGTGCAGCAAATGAGTTAATCCAATCATCTCCAGTGCCAACTTCATATAGAAACTTCATTTAATTTCAGTTCATACCAACACATTGTAATTGACCAATAGTTAATCAAACTCGTTACTTTAGGAACATAACAACCAATAATGGAAATGAAACATCGTTGACATGCAAAACTCATATTTTGGCTTTGACTTGAATATGCAAGCGAGATATAGCTCCTAAATTACACAAGCATATAATCGTTTACATGGTTTATTTAGGGAAAACTGTCACAACCTTCGGGGCCTCACGTCCTAACTGATTGTTTTCAGTTTCTGTGTTATTGTTAACAGCAGTGGGATGTTAATGTATATAATATTATTCTGAACTCTAACAACCGCAATCGAAGAAGAAGAAGCTTATAAATATATGTTTATCTATTATTATGTCCTTTGGTAAGGCCTTGCCAAGATCATTTCTTTAAAGTTAAAATAGAGATGACCCATTGGTATATGAGGTTATGTCGTTTGAATGATTCTCGAGTGACGACGGACGAAAAGCTCACGATGAGCATCTTCCTGATCGAACAAAAGTTGCCAAAGCTAACTGTCCTACCATTGAAAACATTAACGAACTAGATGATACGTTTACAGTATAGAATAATGTTTATAGGGTTGTTATTATACCGGGGTTTGTTTATAGGATTTTTCCAAACGAGTTGAAATTCGACGATGTCATTGATGATGCGTCAAAGGAGTTGAAACTTGCTCTCAGACAACACGTGACTTTTATTTATGTTTGAAACCCCAAAAGTTGAGACAGGTTTAATATAGATTTATCTTAATGTAACAAAACGAATCATATGAGAAACGAACAGTTTTGTATGCAATACTGTCAATGCTGTTGCGCGCAGTCATTGACGCCGCGTGGAATCGCGGCGTCAGTAGTGAATAGGTTTTAATTTAGTACTATGGGCTGACGTAATCGAAAAGGGAGCAACCAACATTATTATTGTAAAGAAAAACTCTGTAATATACTAACGGAAATTTAAAAATTTATTTCATAACATGGTACATATTTTAAACAACATAATAGTTTATCAATCTATCCTGTACATAATCGCAAAAAGAAATCGCCAAAAATGTTACTCATTTAATCTTGGCATCGCGTCAAAGACTGGTGGGGTGAAATCCAAAGTCACAAACTCAATATCTGGTATGTCCGCCTAATACACTGATGACTGCACGTAACCTTCGTTTCATAGACCCAACTAATGTTGCAAATATTGGTTGCGACTCGTCCGTGAAGAGTATTTCCCCCCATAGTCTACGGGTAAACCTTAGGCGAATTCGACACCATCCTAGGCGTACAACACGGTGACGTCTTGTCAAAACTGGACTTATTGCAGGATGTCGCGGGCGTATGTTAACGGCACGCAAACGGTTCCGAACAGTTCTCGGATTAATTATTTGGTGTCTAGGAATATATCTAGCCGTCTAACTTGCAGATTGGAAACGGTTACGAAGATGAGTGAGCCGAATATGGTTGTCTTGTAGAAGTGACGTAACACGCGGTGCCCCAGGTCGAGGGTAGTCCCGAGTACTGCCAGTGTGCTGGTAACGTCTATACAGTGAACTTATAGTGTTCCTATGCACACCAAATTGTTGAGCGACCTCGTTTTGGTGCCTTCCAGCTTGCAGCATCCCGATTGCACGCAAACGCTGATTTTCGGTGAGCCGTGGCGATTCGAGCGAAAAGTTGTACACAGGTTTCGCATAGCATATTGATAACGTGTACTAAATTTTTTGATAATCAGAATGGTATTTTAAAAAATATTAAAATTAAAGGCATGCACAGTTTTTAATTTCCGTTAGTATATGTTTGAATAAACAACCTTTATGAACAATAAATTGTATTAACTGATTTAAGAAACATCAAGATGCAAAATACGTATGTCTTCTACCGTGATTACAAATCTTTTGACACATTTAATTTGTATTTAATAACTGTTCCCCAACGTCCTAGGCTACGCCTTTTTTAATAGTTTGATTAACGGCATTAACGACACGGTTATTCAAATCTCAAAACTAAAATTGGATGTTTTTGCCTATTTATAAAATTATGTTGTATTTCTAAACTTAAAACGTTACTCCCCATACATTCAGACCATTGTATTTTTGGTATATGTTGACTTTACATGTGAACTTTACTTTTAATCTCATAAATGCTCAATTCTGACCATAAATATCTTTAAACTTTTGAAAATTATTTCGTACTTTATGTTTATATACTCCCGTTTGTGTTATCATACTTCTGCCCAACTGGAAGGAGAATAGACTTCCCGCTCTCCTTCCAAAGCTTGAGTCATACTTAACTTATAACTAGAGGCATTACACCTTAATATTTGTTAATATTTATTCACCTATGTTTTTTGTTTTTTATCTAATTGATTTAGTTAGAGCAGATTTAAAACCGTTTATTGGCAAGAAATTAAGAAACTTCAGATTGTATGACACATTATTTATGCAGTCAATGTTAAGCAAACTGTAAACCAAATGGTTTCAGGACCAAACTTGTCGTTTCACGACTAAATTTTACATGCTGAATATCACACAGATCGCAGCATATAAAACGTCTCATCCCTATGTCCAAATTGACCGTTTCTGCTCTTGGTAACTTTGTAATGCAGGCTATGGTAGCCAGGTGAGCAATGTAGGCACATCTTGGTCTTATTGTTAAAAATAAAGGGACATCTGGCCTTCTTGTATGAAATATTTACATCCTGTCTACTTACACGTTATTTAAATGTACTGAACTGCATCTGCTACCTTTAAGACATGCTTCAAAATCATGCGCGGCGTCTTTGATGCTTTGCATCAAAATGTGTCATGTACACTTAATGCCTAGTTTAATTTAGAGCGCGTTCTTTAATAAATAAACGTAAGCGTGATGTTGTGCATATGTCGCCTAAAGCTGTGCCCTTGCTCAGGATTTCCTGGACAAAGATAATACCGATACTCATCCCAAAGCACAACAATCTAAACTTTCAGCCTAGAAGACATTTTCTTGTTCTAAAATGTTGAAGATTTGTTGTTGTTTTTAGCTGTTTTTGACAAGTCAAGTGCACTTGGTAGAGTAAATTTGCAGTCTCTTAATGATCTTCGTAGAAAAAATATTTTCACTAGTTCCAGTGAATGAATTTGAGATTAAATAATTATGTACCTGTTTATGGAGATTTTGAGGGATTAAATTGAGAAACACTTATCTATTCTTAAGCATCGTTTCATAGAAGCCCTCTGGCTAAATTAAACGAACACACAGCGTACATTTGATGAAAGAAAATGTTGACAACATCGTTGTTAAATGTAAATATTTATTGTAACAGAACCCTTTATACTATAAAACAAACAAACAAGATTAACTGTTTAATATGTTATATGGGAGTTTTAACCCTGATATTAACAAAAGACACTGTCAACTGTCAAACAATTACACCTAACCATTAATTCATTTGCTATCGAACAGCATCATAAATTCGAATGTTTCTTTTCCAGGCACTAAATTCCTTGTCGCAACGATGTTGCTGATAACCTTTCCCAGATTTATTGCAGGTGAGTATAATAGAGACACAATGTTTGTTTAAGTGTATTATTAAAAGTCTTCCATCGAGTGAAAAACAACGGGTAATATTTGCAAGCGTGTTGGAACCGGTAGTGAAATCCTAACCATTTTAAAGATCTGTATACATTTGTATAGCTAATAACTTCTTATTCCATCGGTGTATCTTAATGTCAAATATTCAACATTCTTTAGTTGTGTTACACTTCATAAATATAATGTGTAAACATGTAAATCAACCGCCATTCCTATGATTTCCTCCCTTCAAACTCTGATTTGAACCTTTCCATTAATAGCCATACAAGAATGACGATCCACAACAGTTATATATGTCAAAATAATTCAAGCTAGAGAAAGAGCCGGCATGTATAAACGCCAATACTATCTCCAAAAGCACAATATTACGTAAAATACATGTTTCCAACTGCTGTCATTTTATAAAAACATTACTTAGTAGGTTAATACAATGCTTTACTGTTCAAGCGATTCAAAACAATCGAGTCTAGAGATTAAAAAAAGTCTTGGTGATAATACAGATACAGAATCATTATTTACATTTGACTTGAACAAAATGTTCATCGTCACATACAGAATACTTTACAAACATACATGCAACAATGGCAATTGTTTAATATAGTTATGGAATAACAAACTTAAATTTAAATTAGATTATAGATAAAGATGTAGTAGGCGAAAGTAATCATAATTTGTTAAAGTTTTCAATTTTATATTGTTTTATAAATAGATAGACTGTTCCGGTATCCTTTAATTTCACACACGCGCAAACAGAACAGAGCATGTCAGTGACGATGTCCTTCGTAGTTTACCTAAACATCCCCACTGACACACGATGCAAAATATACGCGTGCATATGGAATCAAAGATAAAACAACAAATACCATACATACGCACACACTGAACAGAACATGTCTGCCAGAATTAATCATAAACCTGTTTATCTGGAAATCGTTTCTTTGTTATTTTGTTGAGATGCTTAGTGCTTTGTTTTGATTACATGTATACTTTATGAAGTCAACAAAGTATAAACGGGCGAATATCTAATTGAAAATAATAAAGAGTTGACAAATTAGATGACACGTAATCCGGTGTCAACTGTATTTTTAATATTTATAATTTTCGTTTTCAGAACACTAGCTACATCTATACGTATACTCAATTTGAAGTTGATAACCTGCATAGTGTAAGACTTATGACCCTGAAAAGATATTTATATTTCGGGGGTGTTATAGACGAAACCACCAATACAGTTACAGCTTTTAACTAGCACTCAAGTTAAATGCATTTTTTTAACCTGGCATGTAAAGAGTGAATTTCTTATCTTCTTGGGATAGGGATATTCCGCCCTTATGCAAAGTTACCTTATTTCAACCAGGCAACGTTCGATCACAACTAAGAGTCACAATTGAATAAAAGCGCGAGGTCAAACTTTGGATTGGTTACAATTTGATTCAGTCTGTTCTCCATTAGACGAGGTTCATCACCCAATACCACAAAACCCATCCGCTTTGTTTATTAAGTTAAACGAATTTTAACAAGTGGTGAACATATAGTAAGCCGTCACAAATTGAACTTTGTTTGACCTCACTGCAAGTCTTGTTTTGATACAAATCAGGACAGTGATAGTTGCTAGCAACAAATGCACGTTTAAGAACCTTCTTTCTATAATGATCAGATGTCCAGCAATAACTTGATTCTACTTTACAGGTGCTGTGAATCTGTCATCAGATTGCTCGAAGGAACAAGATGTTGCAGTGTATCTGTTTGTAAAGAGTTGGATTGGGTTCTTGTTCTGGTCAATTATCCTTGGTCTCGTGATAAAAAAGAAAATAGGTCGAGCCTTGAAGAATCTATTTTATGAAATCTTCCTCGTCGCTACCACGTTGTTTGCATTCATTTGGTTAATAATAGGTACTATAAGTTATTGATTTTGAGCGGCGCTCTGCAAAAACCAACTGTAAGGCATTGTCGTCCAGTGTAGACATATTTTTCACCGCACTGTTTGCCAATTACTGTTTGTCATTGAATGTTTGAAGAAACATATGGTGCATGAATGTCAGGCATATCTTTCTACACGCACTAATTAAGTTTAGGTTTATCTTGGAATAGTTCAGCCAATTGCATTTTTATTCTTATTCTGATTAAATCATTTCATATACTTTCTTTTTTTTTTTTTTATTGATTTCATGAAAAATGTATCCAGAAGATTTTGGTTATATCAATATATGAACTGGAAGCACTCCCCAGTATTTGCATACGCTTTTATATCTGATCATAAGTACCCTGGAACTATTCCAATTGATTTCGTTCCTAAGGATCCATTTGTTAAAGAGTTAATTACAAAACCCATATATCGTTTTAATAAATAAAAATCCTGAAAAAAAGTTTTTCAAAATACATCGTGTAAAAGAATTTGGTTAGAAGGTATCTTAGATTTTTACCTTATTCCGCACTCCCTTATAGTTTGAAACTAAATACTTAATTTTCTCTTATAAATGCAAGCTAAGTTGTACGCGTTCTATGAATGATTACTTATACAAAGGATAAAAACATAAATAAAAGACAAATTGACTATAACAAAGTATTCCTTCTCGCAGTAATATAATGTTTTATTCAAAAGATGTTATACTTGTAAAACGTAATTCAATATTTAATATTTATATTTCTAGGAAGTGTATGGGTCTTCGGAAAACATCAGGAAATGAGGGAGTACTGTCCGCTAGAAGTGGGTATAAACAGTTGGACTGCAGACTTCATAAACTTTGCAATCTTTCTTACAGTACTGGATTGGGCATTCGTTACCGTTTTCTTATTTTTCTTTCTATATATTCTATGTGATTATGATGACCATGATGCTGATGAATAATATTAATGGTAATACATACTGGATTGTGTTAAACATTGTTTTAATTGAACTATTGCGCATGTTAAACAAACAGAATACTTGTAACTTATAACTTATCAGTATTCTAAGAAGATATACATTAATGTTGTATACAATAACTGTCTTAAGGTATATCTGATACTACTCTTTTAACAGAATATAGATATACATGTTTTTTTATTAATGTAGGTTTGTAAATATTTGTAATAGCCATAAGTTCATTTTCTAATTGCTAATGGTTAATGTAATATGTATTTGTCGAATGCCTAATACAACTTAATTGATAAGTTTGTTTAATAATGTTGAATTATTGAAAATCAAACCAACAAACTACATGCATTATTTATTTATTTATCTAAGCCGACTTCGTGTACACTCATATATAATTACATAGTGACAATGTTAAGGAAAGACAAAAAGCAAATATTCATGCAGTGTAATATAAGATACTGGCATACGTAAGTATGTAATACAGCATGGTCTGATAACAATTATAAACATGGAACAATCAAAGAATCAATATTCAGGTATATGTAAATTCTTCCGGCCTTATCTAATTATGATTTATTGGAGTGGTTGGAGTTTAAGGGGTTTTCAACAGCAATACAGTTGCTTTAATGTTGTCATTTGTCCTAACGTGGATTTCCAGGCTTTATCGTGCATGTACTCAACTTAACCTCCTTCCAATATACTGGCTGCATTCTCAGTTGGCAAATTATGAACTCTAAGCTTTCGCGGCGCGTTTATGAATGGTTAAACAAATGTTGTACTCATGTCGTTGCAAGTTTTACATTAGACTTATAGAAATAAAGCTAAATTTCTTAGACTCCATAAATGCTAAGACAATAACATCTATAATTAATTCAATGCAAACGAACTCGAATTCGAGACCAGAAATCCAAAATAAGCATATCACTCGCTTGAGTAGCATTATGAAGCATATATAAACTTTGAAATAAGATAAAAACTAGCGTTCCCTCTGATTGCCATGCGTTCGACCAACTACATTTTTGTCATGTTTCTTCTGAAAAAGCATGCTTTTAAAATACAAGATATTTCAAATAACCTTAATATCGGGACAGTAGTACCATGGACGACCTTTTTTAAGGCTTAGTACCACTTTTAAAGTATGTGTAGGACAAAACCAGGGATCGTACTCTGGTATGAAGCTTTCGAATCAGACTCTTTTAACACTTCACCACCGTGGTTTTTCACAGACAGAAAACATAAACTACAATCTAAAAACAGCGACTGGTATACGTCTTTGCACTATCTCATTGATTTGTGAAAGCCCGCAATTAATCAGCGAAGTGAAGCGGTATCAGTTAGTGCCATCACCAAGCATTCCGCATTTGTTCCACTCCGTCAAGAAGCGGAATCGGTTTATCCAATCGAACACATACTCCGCCAAGAGCCAGTTTAGTCTGCGCCTCCGTGCAGTTAAGCTATCTCCGTGCACTGCTCGCTATCGATTTGTACTTGTAATCTTGAAGCGTCTGTAGAACGGCTTCAAGCAACTGCAACAACAACCACGATACAGTACGTATTTAGCAGAGGCCCGTGTGCTTAGTCGGTAGCGTCACGGGATTTCAATCAAAGGATTGTGAGCTCGATCCGTAGATCATCATAATTCTTTCAGACGTTTGACAAAAGTCAGTGCGATGCGCTTCATTTGTCTTTCACCAATGGATCAACAGTCGATAAGGAAAAGTAGCTCGTTGCTTGGAAAGAATGATGTGTGGAGTACTGTTATAAGAAAGCTAGGAAACCTATGGGTAGGTAAGCAGGACGTCGTGGTATGTCCGAAAATTTAGGCGTAAAAGCCCTTCAAACAACGCAATTTGACAAAAATTACCATTAATTTCAAAACCGCTAAAAGTTGGTTTTCGCGTAGAAAAGCCCAGCTCATCATCCATGAATGAGCCGCATTGAGCGACAGAACCGTATTATACACACCATCACACAACAGTTTCTTTGTTCAACCTGAATGTAACAAAGTCCTTGATGGAGGCTCTGAAAACATTCGTCCGATACGATCAATTAAAACATAGATTACAAAACCTACGGGATAGGAAGTGCATTGTAATACTTACCTGTATTACTGTATTAACATGATTCGATCAAGTATGTGGTGATTTCATATTATATTATTGTACTTATAGAATCCACTCCATTAGCGTTGGCGATTTCGATTTCATTCTATAAATACATAAACTACTTGAGCGCTTATAGCACTGATGATCTGTAATTGTATTTAGACTGATGTCAGTACATTTACGGATTATCGTTTTTAGCAAGGGGCTCGTTAGAGCCAATTGCTATAGTAGGCGAAATCAGAAGACACTTATCATTTTGAAACTGGAATCTAGACTAGTGTTTTACAATGTCAGCATTGAATTACTTCACATCTTTCTTTCAATGTCAGCTATCCGTTTCTGAACACCATCTCGGGTTCAGAGAGATGTCTTGGTAGTTGCAGATCGTATATAATGTTAATGAAATTGGATGATCTGTGCAATATTTTTTAAAAAAAGAACGGACCATTGCCAGCTTATATTAAAATGCGGTTACTTGTTAGCATATAAAGTCGGAAAATGGATTTTATTCGACATCCCTTACCCAAAAGAAAGATCTCGAAAGAATGTTTTATGTTAAACTATATGAATTACATGATTAAAAAATAAAAGGTATTTCTACTCTGTCAACATGACTTGATCACTCACAACATGCATGGATAAATTAAAGCAGTATGTGCATACCTTCTTCAGGTATCATTCACACACTTAACACATTAAAGCAGTATGTGCATACTTTCCGCAGGTGTAATTATGATTGTAATTTCAAATTTGAATTTGAATTGATGACTTAACATTTGAAAGGGGAGAGTGCTGTGTATATTGTCTTAACTAACTTGAATGAAAGTGTATCCACACAAAGCCACGCCTATTAGTGTCACATATTTTTGGATAATCCATGTATTCCATGTAATTCTTTGTAGTATTAAATATTTTGTTAAGTTACATGGTTGTTCCCTCATTTAATGTTGTAAACATACACAACAAATTGGCGACGAGGTTGGGATTTCGTACCGCTATAAATGATAATAATTATGTAATTGAGGTCATCGTGGACATTGGAGCTTAATGGCTAATCACAATCGGAACAATAAAGAAGAATGTGCATACGTTTATCAGGTGTATTATAATTGTGATTTCAAAATTGAATTTGAACTGATGGCTTTACATTTGAAGGGGGAGAGTGTTGTGTATATTGTCTTATCAAATGAACTCATGGATAAAAGTGTATCCGCTCAAAGCGACGCCTCTTAGTTTAACATATTTCTATATAACCCATGCATTTCATGTTATCTTTGTATCATTCAATATTTTACTAAGCTAGTCAGGTGTTCCTTCATTTAATGTTGTACATATACACAACACTGTCCTTGCATTTAAAATTTCAATATTTATTCGCATCGTGGTGCAAAATCGGTAGGACGATGATTTAACTATTAATAGCTATTGTGTGTCATGAAAAACACTACAAAGTAGTACCTTCAGATCATCAATGTCTACAACCTTCTCATTGAATATTCAAACTTATTGAGAATTTGAAAGAAAGCAAAAACAGTACATGTATTTGTTCACCAATGTTATGGAAAAATAACATGTTTTGTTGTTTTGAGGCAGCTGTGACTGTGACTGTATAAAGCCATGCTAGACTGACGGACCATTCATTATTGTTCTATTATAGCACAGTGTAAATATTCTTTTGTTTATAAAATGAATCATGTTAATTCTAAATGTATTATATAAATTATTTCAAACAAGGTAAACAATATGCCGCCTTTATTTTGTTTTTAGTTACAAGAAAATGTAGATACATATTGTTTATTTTTTTATATGATATTTCAATTGGAATTTCAATATAGTTTTCATTGTTATGCATCGTTCTTTTGGTTTTGACATATCATGCATTGTGATTAATGCAGCAATGAGTGTGTAAACTATGCAACGACCTCTGTGAAAGACCGCCAGTCAAATAAAAGTGTTTGCGATAGACCCCCATTCTGTGTATACATTAGTGTGCATTCAACTCAAATATCATTCAGTTAGCGGACATAACAAGGTCTTCTTTTGAAGTGTATGTGATAGGTAAATCCGTGTTCTAATGTATTCCGTGATCTGCAGTTAGTCCATTGCTAGCAGCACTTTCAGTGCTTTGATTATTAAAATGCAACAGTAGAATCCTTATATATTTAGGACGTTGCTTTCAAAAGTACATTTACCTCCTAAAGTTCATAGCAACTCTACAATATTGATGGCTTCGTTCGGGGATGCAATAACTACATCTTGTACAAGCTGTAGCCTCGGCCTGTTCGAACAGGACCACCGATATAATTATATATATGTGTATATATGTAAATAGACTCAATGAACCACAAACTGATAAGAATATATGAACTTACGTACATAGACATCACCTGTATAGATAGTGACATATAGGCCAATGCGTCCGGGTGTTTTTCCAACAAACTTTTGTTATGTTTTATCATATGTTATAAACAGGTTACTTGAAACAAATATTTACTTACTTACTTACGGTTGCGGCTTCTATTCCCGTCGGGTCATATCTGAGACTTTTAAATGCTAGTAATGGATTTCCCTTCTTGCCGCTCAGGATTGTTGGATAAGAATTACGACTGGCTCGATGGTGTCAGCGTAAATAGATGAGTGGTTCGGGTAACTTACCCAGGACACGCAGTGATATTACGGGAAAAGTGTTGAAAGTGACGTAAAACATCACGCTACCATGTCAAAATAATCAAAAATGAAAACATTCTTAACGTGTATTAATTTGGCACCAAGAATCGATTGGGTGGATGTTGCATGATAAACTCGATCTGTCATACAGCAATTAGCAGCATGTGATTTGAAAAATAGAAAAAACCGATATCTTTTGAATATCAATAGCGTGGCACAAGGAGAAATTTCTCGTCATTAGCATTTTCTCATTATTTCCAAAATATGTTCAAGTTCGTCTATCGCAGAAGCGTCAAAATGTGTCTCTGATGAGGGTTTATTAAGTCTGTCAGGGCCAATATTCTAAAGTAGACTTATCCATGTTCAAAATTTGGCTACTTCAAGTGTTATGTAATAAGAGTTTCAGAATAGTATGATAAGTAAAAGGCGCTCAATGCTGTCAGGTGAGACAACGCGTTACTAGCTGACCCACAGGAAAACCTCAAAATTGCCATTGGCGCTGAAAGAGTTCAATAACTTAGTACGAACGATATGCTTGGTATGTTACATGTGTTTATGTTTGGTATATGAAACTCAAATGTCCTTGTCAAGGTTGTATTTTGTCGTATCCTTAGCAAAACATATCGGCAACAGGAGTAAATGCTCTTTTTGCCACAAGGCTTTCAACTTTCAATAATTATACTTAAGTTTATGGAGAGGTTATAAATATTTACCATAAGTTTTCAAAGTCGTATGCTGCATAATTGTCGTATGTGGGAAAGATTTCAGGTATGACAAATACGAGCTGAATTTCTTTGACGTGCATTGGAATAGAAAACAGGAATTTCTTAAGGAGTTTCAAACGTGTATGAAGACTGGGATGCAATGAGACTGATGCGAATCAACCGTGTATGAAGACAGGGATGTAATGACAACCCGTTACCTTGATGCGAATCAAACGTGTAGAAGACTGGGATGCGATGAGACCCTATTTCTCCTGATGGATGCGAATCAAACGTGTTTGAAGATCGGGATGCAATGAGACCCCATTTATCCTGCTGCGAAGCAAACGTGTATGAAGAATGGGATGCAATGAGACCCTACTTCTCCTGATGGATGCAAATCAAACGTTTATGAAGACTTGGATGTAATGACACCCCAATTCCCTGATGTTAATCAAACATGTATGAAGACTGGGATGCAATGACACCCCATTTCCGCTGATGTGAATCAAACGCGCAGAAGACAGGGATGCAATGAAATGCTATTTCTCGATATGGATGCGAATAAAATGTGTATGAAGACTGGGATGCACTGATATCCTATTTCTCCTGCAGCAAATCAAACGTATATGAAGACTGGGATGCATTGAGATCCTATTTCTCCTGCTGCAAATCAAACGTATATGAAGACTGGGATGCATTGAGATCCTATTTCTCCTGCTGCAAATCAAACGTATATGAATACTAGAAAGCAATGAGACTACACTTCTCGCGCTGCAAATCAAACATTTATGAAGACTGGGATGCAATGAGGCCCCGTTTCTCCTGATGCGAATCAAACGTGCATAAGACTGGGATGCAATGAATCCCCATTTCCCCTGATGCGAATCAAACGTATTTGAAGACTGGTATGCAATGAGACCCTATTTTTCCTGCTGCAAATCAAATGTATTCGAATTCTGAAAATGCAATGAGACCAAACTGCTCCTGCTACAAATCAAACGTGTATGAGGAAGGGGATGCAATGACACCCTATGTCTCCTGATGGATGCAAATCAAACGTATATGAAGACTGGGATGCAATGACAGTCCATTTTTTTGATGCGAATCAAACGTATATGAAGACTGGTATGCAATGAGACCCTATTTTTCCTGCTGCAAATCAAATGTATATGAATACTGGAATGCAATGAGACCAAACTTCTCTTGCTGCAAATCAAACGTGTATGAAGAGTGGGGTGCAATGACACCCTATTTCTCCTGATGGATGCAAATAAAACGTGTATGAAGACTGGGATGCAATGACACCCTATTTCTCCTGCTGCAAATCAAACGTATATGAATACTGGAATGCAATGAGACAACTCGTATCCTGCTGCAAATCAAACGTGTATGAAGACTCGGATGCAATGACACCCATTTCTCCTGATTGATGCAAATCAAACATGTAGAAGACTGTGATGCAATGAGACCCCATTTCTCCTGTTACAAATCAAACATGTATGAAGCCTGGGATACAATGAGACCCCATTTCTTCTGATACGAATCACACTTGTATGAAGACTGGGATGTAATATGACTTCATTTCTCCTGTTTCAATTAAAATGTGTATGAATACTGGCATGCATTTCTCCTGATACGAATCGAACGTGTTTTAGATTAACCGATGTCTAAGATATACTATATATAGTACTGCCTTGGTGTTGTTGTGGTACATCGTCCGCCGCTACTTCGATCACCGGCCGGGTTACACCAAATACATGGAAGTAACGGTTTTTCCTCTTGGAGCATACGATTGTGGGATAAGTAGTACAACTGTGACTTACTAGTGTCAGGATAAATGGCCTAGTCCAATTATTTATATTCGAGTTTGCACTAAAAACATATGTTAACCTATAAGGATTGCAATGTATGGTGTAGGCCATATTAAGCAAACATTTGTAAATGAATATAAGTCAAACTAAACTTCGAACGCGCAATATATGCTGAGAAAATATCTATGTTAAGACAATTAACCCATCAAATAAATGAGACGTCACGCTAGAAAACCAAAACTGTGGTCTCTGCGTAAAGTATCGATCCTGATCAGCCTAAGCATGCCGTGCAGGCGAACCCGGACAGACACTGTTCGCCTGCTGTGTATTTTCTGTTTTAGGAATCATTCCTCTATCCACCTGAGACGGAATGTGTCGGCCCTTAATAGCCTGCGCGGACTGCGCCGGCTGATCTTGGTCGATACATTACGCATAATCCATAATATTGGTTTTCTCGTGGGACGGCTCAAATGTGTTTACGAAACATGTGCTGTGCACTAAAAATTTATGTTTGGTTGAAATATTTATGTTCGTACTTACGTTTTTACTTTGCCAGGCATTTTGCACGTATTACACTGTGTAACTCGTCGTTGATTACTATTTTATGAGTTCCAGAGACATTTTAAATATTAATAAGAGTTCAAGTGACTCAGCTATTAAAATGTGCTACATATATCTTATGATTGTTGGAGTTCCACTATATATAGCTGTGTTACGTGGACATTTACCTTTGTTGAACTTTTCGTGCCGTTACCGTTCAAACTGTTCCGTAATACTCGGTAACACCACGCACGTCTGACAATTATACAAACCTCAGTACAAATATTCACTTGTGCCAGAGTGGTATAGTCGCTAGTAAAGAATGTTTTAAATCATAGGACTTGATCACAAATGACCCTATCACCAAAACAAGTAATTCCTTTATCAACAATCGATCAGCCATAATAGAGTGTCAATTGTATATAGTTGGGTGAACTGGCCGCCGTGATATAAGCGAAAAAAACTATCTAAGAAATTGGCTATTAACTCGTCTTAATCAATTACAGCATACATAAATACTTATGGGGAATTCATTTCGAGTGATAGAAGTTATAAATGTTAGGATTTGAACTTTGGCCTACGAACTACAATCTTACGCCTGTCACACTTCCTCGTCTCGGTAAGATACAATAAAACGAGCTCTTCGAAAACCGACTACCGGGTTTTTGCGATCAGCGTTGGTCTAGATCGAGATGCGCAATTTGATCTCGATTTGCATTGTTTAACATGGCGCTCGGTAGTTAAGAAATGTTTTACGTGGTTTGCAGTTTATGAAAATGACATGAGATAGTATTGATGCCTAGACAGCTATTCATCAACACGCATTATTAAACGTCAACGTCGACATGACATTACATTGACCGTTGGGCGAACATGTATTATTTGTGTAAGTTTGTTTGCGTGGTGTTTAACGCCGATTTCAACGATGTTCATTTGTCTTTGAGCGTTTGCTGGGTAAGTTACCAGTTCTACTGTTCCATTTATTCTGATACCATCGAGTTAGTCGTAGTACTGCTTGCCCAACACTCTTTGGTATGACCCGGCTGGAGATGTATCATTATTGTTATATGTCGTACATGTATACAGGTTGTTGTTGTTTTTCTCAAATGTGTGATTTTTTTTATGAAAAAACGTGGTCAGATAAGTAGTTTATATTGGAAGAAAATTCTAGTAGAGATGACTGGATATACCAGAAAACCAACCGTAGGGAATATGCGACCAACGTTATAGTACATAGACCCAGATCAAGCTGCGCGTCCATGAGGTCTGATATACAGATACACTGTTCGCTTATACGTAAATTACGCATTCAAGAAATATATACATACAGTGAAAATTTAGATCACATAACCGTATAAATATGCTAATTGGTAATTTACACTTGTCAAAACATCCCTACGAGCATAGTTCATATATAATGCATATGACAGGATACTTATAATGCACAGTGGTCTGGGTTCAGGTTAATCCTTTTCCACATACATACGCTTTCTGACGCTTTGCATCAGACGACTTTTGAAAACGTTGTGCCAAAAGGAGAAATTGCTCATAATGAATAATGTTCTCTATTGACACAATATCTTAAACTTTGTTTTTTCCTTTCATATTTTAGTCTACATGCTTTCATTGTCGTCTGCTTCATAAGTATTGTATGCGGGAAACAGTTAATTGTGTAAGGTAATACCCAAACGATAGAGTAAGTTTGTAAGCTAATGTCCATACGATAGAGTTAATTTTGTAAGGAAATACCCATACGATAGAGATAATTGTGTAATGTAATATCCATACGATAGAGATAATTTTGTAAAGTTATACCCATACGATAGAGTTAATTGTGTAAGCTAATACCCATACGATAGAGTTAATTGTGTAAGTAATACCCATAATATAGAGTAAATTGTGTAAGGTGATACCCATACGATATAGTTAATTGTGTAATGTAATACCCATACGATAGAGTTAATTGTGTAAGGTGATACCCATACGATATAGTTAATTGTGTAAGGTAATACCCATACGATAGAGTTAATTGTGTAAGCTAATGTCCATACGATAGAGTAAATTGTGTAAGGTGATACCCATACGATATAGTTAATTGTGTAATGTAATACCCATACGATAGAGTTAATTGTGTAAGGTGATACCCATACGATATAGTTAATTGTGTAAGGTAATACCCATACGATAGAGTTAATTGTGTAAGCTAATGTCCATACGATAGAGTAAATTGTGTAAGGTGATACCCATACGATAGAGTAAATTGTGTAAGGTAATACCCATACGATATAGTTAATTGTGTTAGGTAATATCCATACGATAGAGTTATTTGTGTAAGGTAATATCCATACGATAGAGTAAATTGTGTAAGGTGATACCCATACGATAGAGTAAATTGTGTAAGGTAATACACATACTATAGAGTTAATTGTGTAAGGTAATACCCATACGATATAGTTAATTGTGTAAGGTAATACCAATACCATAGAGTTATTTGTGTAATGTAATACCCATACGATACAGTTAAATGTGTAAGGTAATATCCATACGATAGAGTTATTTGTGTAAGGTAATACCCATACGATAGAGTAAATAGTGTAATGTAATATCCATATGATATAGTTAATTGTGTAATGTAATATCCATACGATAGAGTTATTTGTGTTAGGTAATATCCATACTATAGAGTTAATTGTGTAACGTAATACCCATACGTTAGAGTTAATTGTGTAAGGTATTACCCATACTATAGAGTTAATTGTGTAATGTAATACCCAAACGATAGAGTTAATTGTGTAATGTAATACCCATACGATATAGTTAATTGTGTAAGGTTATACCCATACTATAGAGTTAATTGTGTAAGGTTATACCCATACGATATAGTTAATTGTGTAATGTAATACCCATACGATAGGGTTAATTGTGTAAGGTAATATCCATACGATAGGGTTAATTTTGTAATGTAATACCCATACGATAGAGTTAATTGTGTAATGTTATACCCATACGATAGAGTTAATTGTGTAAGGTTATACCCATACGATAGAGTTAATTGTGTAAGGTTATACCCATACGATAGAGTTAATTGTGTAAGGTAATACCCATACTATAGAGTTAATTTTGTAATGTAATACCCATACGATAGAGTTAATTGTGTAATGTTATACCCATACGATAGAGTTAATTGTGTAAGGTTATACCCATACGATAGAGTTAATTGTGTAAGGTTATACCCATACGATAGAGTTAATTGTGTAAGGTAATACCCATACTATAGAGTTAATTGTGTAAGGTAATACCCATACTATATAGTTAATTGTGTAATGTTATACCCATACGATATAGTTAATTGTGTAATGTAATACCCATACTATAGAGTTAATTGTGTAATGTTATACCCATACGATAGGGTTAATTGTGTAAGGTAATACCCATATGATATAGTTAATTGTGTAATGTAATACCCATACTATAGCGTTAATTGTGTAATGTAATACCCATACTATAGGGTTAATTGTGAAATGTTATACCCATACGATAGAGTTAATTGTGTAATGTAATACCCATACGATAGAGTTAATTGTGTAATGTTATACCCATACGATAGAGTTAATTGTGTAAGTCAATACCCATACTATAGAGTTAATTGTGTAATGTAATACCCATACGATAGAGTTAATTGTGTAATGTAATATCCATACGATATAGTTAATTGTGTAAGGTTATACACATACTATAGAGTTAATTGTGTAAGGTAATACCCATACGATATAGTTAATTGTGTAATGTAATACCCATACGATAGAGTTAATTGTGTAAGGTTATACCCATACGATAGGGTTAATTGTGTAATGTAATATCCATACGATAGAGTTAATTGTGTAAGGTGATATCCATACGATAGAGTTAATTGTGTAATGTAATAACCATACGATAGAGTTAATTGTGTAAGGTTATACCCATACGATAGGGTTATTACTTAATAGTGTAATGTAATACCCATACGATAGAGTTAATTGTGTAAGGTGATATCCATACCATAGAGTTAATTGTGTAAGTAATATCCATACGATAGAGTTAATTGTGTAAGGTAATTCCCATACGTTATAGTTAATTGTGTAATGTAATACCCATACGATAGAGTTAATTGTGTACTGTAATACCCATACGATAGAGTTAATTGTGTAAGGTAATACCTATACGATAGTGTAAATCTTGTAAGTTAATATCCATACGAAAGAGTACATTTTGTAAGGTAATACCCATACGGTAAATTAAATTTTGTTATACAAATTATGGTAATACATATACGATATAATTATTTCTGTCCTGGATTATAGCTCATTTGAAAGTTTACTTCTTACAAATGAAAAGAAACATTCTTTCACAGTTCACATCAGACCATTTACAGCTACGATATGCTGTAATCGCTATACAATTGTGAGTAGAACCACCATCTGGCTCGTCTGTTCCCCAACCCTCAAGCAGCTGTAATGTCCCATCATCCGACCATTTATATTGCCCTTCGATCTCCCTATCTGTTAACCCTATGTACAATTGGGCTACATCTGTGGACAAACAACATTGGTATGATGGCTTAGCTGAGAAAGAAACATGCAGCTAGTCCGGGACTCGAAACCGGGACCTCTCCCTTTCAGGACGAGTTCTCTACCGAATGAGACAATAAGGTCGCTAACAAATCTTAAATAAACTGTTCGAACCACGACATACACATTTGCAGTGAGATATTAACGGTCAGTATGAGGACCGTGAAAGGAATGCTCGGTCGGTCTAACGGCGATTGCATCGTAAATCAAGACATCCTCGGCACTGGAGTTCCAAAATAGATATAAAACAATATAGTCTAAGTCGAGACAAATTTAACGATAACTGTCGAACAATTCAGTCAGGACATTAGGCAGTTAATTATCGTAACATTTACAATTCTGTTAAACGGCTATGTGTGACCAATGAAAATTAACATACGACCAGGCACCTGCATTTGATGTGACATGATATTACAGGTTACTCTCGATCATTCAACCAATTGAAAGTTCAAAAAGTCCACTCTCTCTTTTTGCCGGAAAGAAACACTCTTAGTTCGTTACAACAACATGCGTAACGAAATATATATACGTTATCTTGTCTTGTGACAATTCATAATTTTACTCGGTCAAATCTGAAATGTCACGACATGGACGGCGTAATACACAAATGGTGGACATAGCATCAAGCATTGGTCGAAATCCGTTGAATAGTTTTGGCGCTACGCTTGCCACAAACAAACAAACGGACAGAAACGAAGACCGACTTTAAGGGTCTCTAGAAGAGAGATCCAATAAATAGTTAACTTGTAGATTGGCAGGCTAACGATATAGAAAATTGAAATTGCAGCAGAACGGGAGCTGAGTAATAGAGCAATGCACAACCGATGTTTTATATGTGTGTGACAGACAGACGGACAGAATATTTTATTACTGACGTGTTCAACAGACAGAGAGACAGACAGACAAACAGAATATGACGTTTTCAACAGCAGTTTGTCCATTTAACGGCGTGTCCTCGGTACATTACAAGTACTGCTGATAGTAAAACTTATCCTGAAACCGGCGCATCAGTCGTAATGATATTGACGCAACTATAAACGGAAATAAGGGAAGTCCTTTCTGAAAGCCTTTCGTATGACCTGACCAGAGATCAAATATTGGTGTCTCGCTCTCAATGCGGACTCTTTAGACAATACACATATGCGGTTAGACCGAAATTAAAGCAAATTGGCAGACTGGTAGATTGAGTTTCCAGTCAGGTTTTAAACTAGCAAAAGAAAGGCAGAACGAGGTTCCACCTCTATGCTAGATGTCTACTCAGCAGAACAACGAGAATACATTATGCCAGTCTGTCACACTAAGAGAGGTGAAACTAAATTAACATCTGTTAGAACTATTTGGAATTGTGTGATCGTTCGACCAAGATTACCCCAACACATTCTAAACATCATTACTCCGCAAATTACAGTCTTACTGTCGACGATAGTCTTTGGAATTCGCTTACTATAACAATCGGCTCTAACGAGCTCCTTGCTAAAAACGACCTTCGGAAATGTGTTAATAGCGAAGACCTATCCATTTCTGCCTCTTCAGAACATACGGGGAAAAATGTTTAATAATATCTCAAGGGAGAAGATTAGACTTTGTAAGGCATGTGTTAATCATAATATGAGCCGTTCCACGAGAAAACCAAAATTATGGACTCACACATTCCGTCTCAGGGGGATAGAGTAATGATTCCTAAAACAGAAAATCCACAGGAGGCGTAAAGTGTCTGTCCGGGTTAGCCTGCGTGGCATGCTTATGCTGATCTAAGACTATACCTTACATAGAGTACACAGTGTTGGTTATCTCGTGGAACGGCTCATATGTTATTTACCTGGTGTGGATCGAGCCAAGGAATCAAGAAAAATGCTCTCGTCCTCGGAGTTCATATGTAGAAGATAGGAACAATAGCGTCGACAGTATGCCAGTAAATACGATAAGAACATTGTAAAAACAGTAATACCTATATTTAACGAAGATTACATATTAAGGTGTTTTTTGATGTACATGAAACTTAGCATATGGCTTTCGACATATTAAAATATATTCATTCATACACAACCGTGGACGTACACATATATTTATATGTTTTTATTAAAATACCCATATATACACATATTCATAATATTTTATTATCATTTAATAGCACTTCTTATTAGTACTTATATTGATTGATGTCTAGTGACTCATAAGCCATTTGTATGGCTGGGTAATACGCCCAATATGTTTAAGTATTACTAACAACTGTGAATGTTATACTGTTGTATTATTATATTGTATGTATAGCTTGTATTACATGTCACTTAAATAAAATAAAATATAAAACTAGTACCACTACACACACATTCACATTTACACTTCCACGTATTCAACATCTGCATCGATGACATCGTCGTCATCATCATCATTATCATCATTAATATCGATGTAATCATTATCGACATCATCATCACCATTGTCATCATTATAAACATCATCATCATCATCATCATGTTTACATACATGTTTATGCTATTTACTTTGAACATTTTCACAGGTCACAGTGATATATTCACTTGGTTAAATCCAAGTTAGTACCAAGCAATTGCATAATAGATAATAACATACAGCATATAACCATCTCATTGTAGGTTGAGGATTTTTGATACATGATATCAAAATATTATTTCTGTAAAAATATTATGTTGGTAATTTTTGCCTTTGTATTAATATGTATATCAAATGGCTTTTTGTCTAATATAACTCGCAATAATTTGTCAGGGTCTACATGGTGTTCTTTCTGTATATCTAGGGTAACATTTTATAAAAAGTTACTTCTACTCGTTTAATGATATAGTCCAAAGAGGGATTTTTAAATAATTTTGCATCATTTTCCCCAAATTTCTACAAACAAATTGAGATTTCCTATAAACAATGTTAAAAATGTATCATTTCGTTTTTTGACCGTGTATTAAAATCTGGTATTTCTATGAAAATGACTTGTATAATGACTTTTTCTAAACGTAATTATTATACTTAACCACCATGGTGGAGTAATGAATGTCACCAACTAAAGAAACAGAAACAGTATAAATTAAAACGTTTCCGATTTAGTAATAGCAGTGATGACTTTTTACAATATAAAATTGTACGTAACCAATCGCCCGTCGTCTTTTACAAAATGAAAGACTGGTTGTATAAGTAACAACCAGTGGTTTAACCATTTTAATGATGTTAATCAAAATAATGAAACTGTTACTAACATTATTGGAAAATATCGTTCGTATTTGTGACGCGGCATATATAAACGAGCCTATTCGGACTAATGAAATGAACAATAGTAGTGTACGTGTAAATTCAAATCATGCACCAGGTCTTGATGGAATCTGCATTGAAATGTATAAGCAGACTACATATGCGATATTTCCATTTTTAACTCAATTGTTTAACCATATATATACGAAACCGGCCATTTTCCAAATACATGGAGTAATAGTATTCTTGTGCCTTTACATAAACAAGGAAAGACCAATGACCAAAATAATTATAGGGGCATATCCCTTATTAATAGTGTATGAAAAGTATTTATTAATGTTTTAAGTAATAGATTATCGACATGGGTTGAACGTAACAACTTGATAAATGAAGCACAAGCAGGTTTTCGTAAAAACTATAGTATTACAGACAACATTTTTACACCACAATCTATTTGTCAAAAGTCTCTCTCAATGAAACGTGGTAGATTTTATTGTTTGTTTATAGACTTTCAAAAAGCTTTTGATTATGTTAACCACAACAAGCTTTGGGATTCATAACAATAAAGGAGGAGTACTAATGGTAAATGTGTTAACATATTTAAACCAATTCACCAGCAACTTGATTTTGGAGTCAACATTGATGACTTTCTGTTATCACAAATTACATGTGAAAGAGGCACGAATCAAGGGTGTGGGAGTTCCCCGATCCTGTTTAATCTGTTTATAAACGACTTGGTCGAATATTTACGACAAGAATGTACTAACGGTGTATTTGTTTTAAACGATATTGAGGATATGTTAGCCCTCCTATTTGCAGACGACGTTTCTTGTGTCTCAGACATTATATTTCATTTGCAGAAACAATTAAATGTGATGCATTAATATTGTCTATAAGTTGGAATGAAATTAAATCTAGATAAAACGAAAATAAAAAGTTTTCCGAAATGGGGGCGTTTAATATTATATATTGAGGATATTTTAGCCCTCCTATTTGTAAACTGTATCATATTATTAATATTTCGGTTCCATGTTAACGTCTCGGCTTTGTTGGACAACAAGTAAAACAAACCAAGCAAACCAAGCTAAAAAAGCTTGTTTTAGCATATATAGATCACAAACAAAATTTTAATCCGAAAGATTGCTTTTAAACTATTCGATTCTAAGATAAAACCTGTTCTCTGTTTTATTTTCGATATTTGGGGGTATGAATATAGTAACAACATAGAAAAAGTGCACAATTCATTTTTGTAAACGCATATTTTGCTTTAATCAAAATACCGCCGATATTTTCGCCTTAAGTGAATGCGGTAGATATCCTCTTTCTGTTACGTATATCACACAGTGTATTAAGTACTGGATAAAACTTACAGCAATGCCTGATACAAGATATCCCAAACAATGTTACCATATGCTTAGAAGGCTATATGAAAATGGCAGAAAGACATGGACATCTAAAATTAAACATTTGTTATATAAGTATGGTTTTGGGTTCGTATGGATAAATAACGGTGTTGGAATTTGTAGTCAATGTTTAAAGTGCTTTAAACAACGTCTTCTAGATTGCTCCCTCCAAACAATCAGAGATTCACCTTAGTCAAATTATTATCAACACTTTAAATCTCTTTTAAATGTAGAAATGTATCTTTCCATGGATATTTCATATTATAGTCGTCGCATATTGTCAAATTTAAGATGTTCTAGTCATTGTTTAAATGTAGAAAAGGGTAGACATCAAAAGACTGATTATTGCTTGAGATTCTGTAATATTTGTCTTCGTAGAAACTGCTTTGTTGTTGAGGGTGAATTTCACTTTTTGTTAGTATGTCCAGTTTACAATGAACTTCGGTTTTTATATTTCAAAGAAGTCTGAACAAATTCATGCCCAACTACACTGTTGTTTTATGATATAATGAGTGTATATGTAAAAATACTGATAAAATATCGTATTGAGGCATGTAAAACCAGAAAATTGCTTTTAGATGAACAGGTCCCTAATTAAAACATAAAGTATGTGTCGTATACTAATTATTTCTATATTTGAATATCTTCAAAAAGTGTTAGTTTAAACTTATTTATTTTACATCGATTGCGAAACAAGCCTTTGGCTTAGATTAATCACTCTCGATGTCTGCTTCCTGGAGACTTAACCAGTACTCGCGCCGTTTGTGTGGAAAAATCCCAAAGTCAGGACCGCTCATCACGGGACTCGAACCAGGGACCTTTGATACGAGAGGCCGACGCTCTACCTCTGCACCACTGTCTTCCAAAAAGTGTATGATGTCACTTCAATAAATTTATTACGTACATGTAAATTATGTCCGGAGGCCTTAAATTACTGAATAAAATATGTGTATAGGATGAATTTTGTCTGGGCCTTGTGATCAATTAGATAGTATTCAATTATGTCAGAGTTAAGTGTGTGTCAATGTAGCAGATTACATTGTCTGTTTGTAAAAGGTTCAGTTTCTATGGTAGACAGTGAGCAAAAGTCTGTAACTATTGTGTTATCTTTGGTTCATCTGTTGCCATTTTTCCATTGATGTCCAAGTCTTCAATTCCTGCCATTGTTTGTGATTTGTGTATTACAACTTGGATCCTTGTTACAACAGTTTGCTATGGTTTTTTATACTGGTATTTGTATATGTATGTTTTCTTTTCATACAATAGAATCACTTGGGACCAGAATAAGACTTTTTATTTTAAGTATCTAATAAATTCCCAGCTCTTTGTACTGAATGACACCGTGAATAAAATCGTGACGAGCGATGTTGATTTAGACTCAGGTATCTGCCAAATTACAGATTGTTTATACGACTCAGCATTTCTCTCTTTGGTAAGACATATAATACTTATATTCCCAATGCAGGCAACGTAGAATTTAAAAGCCCTTGGTTCAATCAAGAATGCTATACCGCTCGCAAAGAATGTAGAGCAGCAAATAAAGTTTAAAATAAAAACAATAGCTTATACAATGGTGATGTACTGTTAGCGAGTAGACGCAATTTTAGTCTTATTAAAAGAAGAGCACGTGCAAAATATCGCTTGTCGAAAAGAAAAAAATGACTTATTTAGCTAAGCAGAATTCTAAATCAGTTTGGGCTGAATTTAATAAAAGAAAAAAGAAGAAAATGTTTAAATCTAACATAAAAAATAAGTGGTGGGGCCGACTTATTAATTCCGGACATGTTTATAGATGCTTAAGACATATTATCACCAGTTTTATGTCTATTGTTTAATCATATGTATACAAACAATGTGTACCCTGAAGAGTTGACAAAAGGGGTAATTGTACCAGTCCACAAAAAAGGCAATATTGATTACATAAATGACTACAGAGGTATCACTCTTACTAGTATTTTTTCAAAAACATTCTCTAATGTACTGGATACTAGACTGCGTATATGGACGGAAAGTAATAACAAATTAACGGAGTATCAGTTTTCGCAGTACTGTTGATTGTGTTATCATAGTATACTCTATAATAAAAAGAGTTATAAACAGTGACAAGCTGAAATTATATTGCGCTTTCATAGATTTTCGGAAAGAGAAGGTGTTTGGTACAAATTAATTAAAAGTAGAACTTTAACGAAAATTGTTAAAATGTTAAAAACCATTTACGAGAAAGTCAAGGTTTGTGTTAAAATGTAAATGTAAAACAAGGGTAACCACTCTCACGGCTTTTGTTTGTTATCTTTATAAATGACATGTATCAATAATTGTATTCAGAATCAAATGCAACACTACATGGTGAATTGGGACGCTATCCACTTAATTTGCGAAATATGTCTATTATAAAATATAGGAGCAAAATATGTAAGTCCCCGGGAACATTAATACATAAAATATATAACATAAAAGACGAAGATGGTAATTATATAAATGATTTTAGAAAAAATGTGAATGATCTTTTTGGATAAAAGCGTTTTGTCATATATGTTCAATTTACGTAGTATATATGGCAAAAATGAATCATTTTATACAAAAAAAATTTTTTATAGATACAAAGTTGGTATTCCGATGTAAATGAGCTATCAAGTAAATTAAAAACCTACAGATTAATCAAGAATAGATTTGCAACAGAAAAATATTTAGATTGTGTCAGTAATATCAAACATAGAAAATCTCTGACAAGATTTAGATGTTCTTCTCACAAACTCTTAATTAAGGAATGAAGCTTTAGACATATTGAAAGAGAAAATAAAAAGTTCATTGTGCAATTTAGATATGATAAAATATGGATATATTTCAACCAATTATTTCTGTTGTCTCTGACGGCACTTCTGGTAACATGGTTTATATAAGGGTCACTTGTAATGCGATGATTTGGATGTTTTTGAATAAATTCGGAACTATTCTTAGAAAGAGTTTCAATAAAGATGTCCCATGGCAATTGAACTCTCATTTAGGTATTGTAACGTATCGAGCGGATGATTATAACGAATTTACTTTAGCTATCGGCTTTAAAATGATTAGAGAATAACTAAAGAAGCGGTCGGACAATATCCTATACAATGTACAGCTTTCTGCTTAACACAATGATTGAACATTGTTGGATAAAGGAGTATTGTCTACCTGACAATGCATTAATCAAACATGAACATGGAATAGAAATCAAACAAATAATTAAGTATGGCTAAAGAAAGTGTATGAATCCCGTTATATCCTGCTTGGTATACGGTTCAACCTATCTGGACCCAATCAATGATTTCGTGATTGTGTCCAGTCTATAATGCACTGACACAGTATGCCTGTAGCACGTCTACTGATCTGTTCCAGTCCAGACTGATTCCTTCACTGATCCAGTCGGCTTGACTCGGTCACGGACTCAGTCCTGTATATATTGCCTAAGTAATAATGTAACCCGGTAGTATAGTTTTATTTGTGGACAATACACATGATCCCGGTTTGCAAGTACTTGAATCCGGGTTGCAAGTTGTATGTCCAAAACAATAACTCTCTCTGACCAAAGTGCCAGTTATTATTTAATTATTTAACCACAGTGATATTTTCTCTTTTATTTCAACGATGTGAACAGCATGCAGAGCTGCGGAGAACTGCCTAAATTATTGCAGGTTCGCCTTTTATATAGAAAGTATCCAACTGCCGGACATGCGCAGTATACCATTTCCTAATAAGCCGTAACCTAACAATATCTTTGTTGTACGATTATTTAAACGCTTCTAAACAATATCAATGTTTTGCGATTTGCAAAACGAAAGTTAGGCCTAGACTAAATATGCAACAGAAATACCGGAACGGATCGGCCTAAGTTTGTCACACTTAACAAACTAAAATATTGACCAATATTATCATATATGTGACTCAATAAAAACTTTAATACACATGAACCAATGTGTTGAAAAACAAAAGTACAATGAAAATAAGCAGATCTACCAGTTCTAACTTACACAAATATCAATTATCTGAAAACATCTGTTTACATGGAAAACAGATTATGAATGATTCATTTAAACGTAAAACATTTTTAAAATAATCTCGGAATTACTGTCTGTATTCACTTGATATGATCCCTTGTGATATGGATCTGAAAAGATACTCTGCCACTGCATCCTTTACCACACACATTGCATGCATACGGGCCATGCACAGAATGGCAGCCCATGTGTATGTAGTATATTGTAATGTCCTGGAAATGCCACAATGATTACATGAATTATCACTCTGGTCAACATTAATATTAACTTGGACGCCAGAGTCCTTAATTCAGGACAAGCCTGGGTACTGTTCTCCTTCTGATGGGAAGATGTCTGTACACACACGCCAATATTATTCTTTTTGGCTGGGGCATGTACTGGTTGGGATGCTGTCCTCTTCCTTACCACATTTCCAAGAGTAACATCTGGATGAACATCGACGTCTGGTTCAACATCCCAGTCACTGTCAGTCCCTTCTGCAGCCTTTGAAGATGTGTGTTCGGGCTTGTTACTTTCCCTCCCAGTGGAATGTGTATGTTGTGTGTGTCTTTTAAGACAATTCATGTTCTTGAAATCTTTCCCACAATCTTCAAATTTCACACTTGTCTTTACACATCTCAAAATATGGCTCTCGTACGTTACACCTGTTAGGACCTGTGTCTTGCACACGGCACAAACGACCTGTGGCTTCCGTGGCGTAGTCTTAGTTTTTGCCATATCTGACCACAGTGGTTTAATTCTGTTTCGTTTACCACTCTGAACATCTTCTGCTAATTGTTTTGCTTCTGGTTCACTTGGCAATGAATCAATTTTTGCCTTAGCTTCTTCTCCAGTCAACGTTTGCTTCCTGGACTTTTGAACCTGAAAGGAACTAAATCTAGCACAATCAACTTTGTACAAAACATCAGAAAGTATTTCTTTAACTTCGAATGGCCCCTTCCAGAATGAGGTCAGCTTCGATGATATACCTACTTTCCTTACTGGAAAGAAAACATAAACATTATCACCCCTATCCAAGGTTTCACAACTAAGTTTAGAATCATGGTACATCTTCTGTCGTCTAATTGACCTGCCAGTATATTCTCTTACACACTGATGTGTGATTTCTAGTGTTTCATGTAACTCGCAAACCCACTGCTTTATCCGGACATGTTTGATGCTAGAAGGTATGGCATATAAAATATCAAGTGGAGTTGTTGATTGTCTGCCGAGCAGGAGCATGTTGGAACTCGTTCCAGTGGTTTCATTCTCAGATGCAAGAAATGCTATCAGGACATACGGCAAATGCATGTCCCAATCACGGTGATTTTCAACTACATATGCACTTAACATGGCACACAACGTTCGGTTGAATCGTTCAACCATTCGATTAGATTCAGGGTGGTACGTGTCGTCCTTGTCTTTTCAATTTGAAGAAGTCTGCACATCTCGGTAAACAATTTGCTCTCGAACTGCCTACCCTGATTAGAGTGTATTTTTCGAGGTACCCCAAATCGAGGTACCAACCAGAAAGTATTTACTCCCACGTTCAGTTAAAGGCAACTCCCCGAGGATGTCGACAGCAATCCTCTCCATTGGATATCTACTTCTAGTCACTTGCAGTGGTGCTTTCTTAGACTGAGTAGGACATTTCCTCTTTGCAAACATTTCGCATCCATTTACATAGCTTTTAACGTCGTTCTGCAGACCCGGCCAATAATACCTGTCTTATTTTATTTAAGGTCTTTTTGATACATAAATGACCGGACGCTTTTATGTCATGGGAATATCTAAGTACCAATCTTCGATGTGAAAGTGGAACTACTGCCTGCCATCTTACCACATCTGTTCAAAGTACATCCCATCTTCTCACAAGTAACAATTCTTGAATTGTTAGCCTTCCAATCTGAGACCACAGGGATTTGAGGAAATAGCTTCCTTGCATAATTTCCTTCCGATCCGGTCTAAACCCTGGTTTGACCCATTCTACCACCATGCTTGTATCTAGGTGGTTGGCCTGTACCGTTTGTAAATCTTCGTCTTGTTACTCGGTCTCCGTTTCTGATTTTAGCGAGTGCTTGGAACATCTCCATCCTGAACTAAACAGTCTTGTCCACACTGTTTACAGGTACGTCTACTAAGGGCATCAGCATTTCCATGTAACTTTCCAGCTCTGTGCTCAATCTTTATATCAAAAGCGGACAGCACTTCTAGCCATCGCGCAACTTGCCCTTCTGGGTTTTTGAAATTCATCAACCATCTTAATGATCCATGATCAGTTCGAGCAAGGAATTGTTTCCCATACAGAAAATGTTTAAAATAATTTACAAAGTGAACTAAAGCCAGGCGTTCCTTTCTTGTGACACAATATTGTCTCTCTGACTTGCTCAATGTTCGACTGGCATATCCTATTACATGTTATTGTCCTTGTACTTTTTGAGATAGTACTGCTCCAATGACCTGGTTACTGGCATCTGTATCCAGTATGAATGGTCGATCGAAGTCTGGATGAGTCAAGATTGGTGCCTCTGTCAATTTATGCTTTAAAACTTTTCAGCACGACTCCGTCCATTCGAACTTTGATCCCTTTTCAGGAAGTTTATGAAGAGGCTTAGCAACCTCAACGAATTCGAATATAAAACGTATGTAGCAGCTGCATAGACCAAGAATTAATCGAACATCCTTAACCCATTTTGGCTCTGGCTAAGTTTGGATAGCGTCTGTCTTCTTTGGATCCGTTCTAATGCCATTGGCTGAAATAATTTGGACTAAGAATTCAACCTCGTTGGCAAAGAGGTGACACACTTCTTCGGTTTAAGCATCAGACCCGCTTCTCAGAATCTTTCCAACACACGGATTAAGTTTTAAATCATATCATCAAATATTTTTCCTGTGTCGTCTAGGTAAATCAGGCATATTTCCTGTAAGCCTGTCAGAACTGTTTCCATGAGTCGTTCAAATGTCGCCGGGGCATTACACAGCCCGAAAGGCAAATGGTGAATGCAGTTTTCTCTCTGTCTGCTTCACTAACTTCTACCTGCCAATAACCTGAGTTGAGATCGACACAGGAAACCAATGGCGTCTTTAGTCTATGTGTCTATCTGGATATCAACCTCCTTTTTCATGTGCATTGGAACACGACTCAATGGCTACTTGACGGGATGGGTGTCTATTTTATGTTTTATATCCCGGTCCGTCCAGTGTCATTATCATTTTCAGAGAATACGTCACGGTACTTGTTCAAAAGTACGGCCACATCTTTCTGCTGTTTATGATCCAACCCATCCACTGTTCGATTGTACAAATCTTCCAAATGGGATGGCACAGAATCACTATTGTCTGACGTTTTCAATTGAAATTTAGTCTTCCGTACTTCATATACATGGCTAGCGGTTGCAACATGAGCACCAGGATAAAGTACCTGCATTTCATCTGTCCGATTCATCATACGCATTGGTATGTCGTGTTTCCCTTGTGCATTAACTAAGGCATTGGCAACTATATGTCCACTTGTGTTAAAACACTTTCTCATTGGGCTCTATGATGCATAAGTCACCGGTTCCGAAACTGCTTGCAATGATTCTGCCATTGCCTATCTTTTCAGAACGTGCAGGTATTGTTGTATGTTCGGACAAAACTACCCTGTAACATCCTAGTGAACTATTACAACTCAGATTCAAACAATGTCCATGTATATGTAAAACATTGTTTACGAGATCCAGTTTTCCACCTTCCTTCTTTAAGAAGTCTAACCCAAGGATTACATCTGTTTCAATAACGGCAATTACAAAAGCACATTGGTACCATGTCCCATCGATTTTTATATCTTCCCGGATCTTTCCTTGGATAGATATGGATTCTCCAGATGCTGAAGCCAGCTGTTTGGTGTTATCACTGATACTGTCCTATACCCTTGACGAAATCAATGACAGCGTCGCACCGGTATCAATGAGACAATCAACTTCTCTCCCTAATACCAAACCAGTTATGTACAGACCTGATCCCTCACAACCAGACGTATTATCTTTCCCATCGTACCTTTTGTCACTGTGACTGTTCCTTTGATTCTGCTGATTCTTCAATATTTGGCAATCTGGTTTGATATGGTCTTCGGACCCACACTCATAGCACCTTCTCTGTTTTCGTTTACCATAACGATTCGATTTTCTGTACCCTTTTTGTTGGAATCTGTCAGCCGACTGTGCACCTCCGCTGTATGAATCAGTGTTTTGGTGCTGAGATGACATCTGTGATTTCTAAGTCCAGGTTCTAAATTTCTTTTGCAACGTAAGTAAAGCATCTTTCAGCTCCTTCATTTCGTTAGTCTTGAATTCGGTCTCAGGGCCAGAAGCAACATACAGTGTTTCGTTGTCTGTCGTTTTCTTCTGTTCTGCCCTGTAATATACCTCATTTTCAATGGCATGATGAGCGGCGTCACTCAAGCGTGTTGGTCGAGCTTGTGTGACCTTCAGTCTGATGTCAGAGCTATGTAGAGAGTCAATGAACTGCTCCTTAGCAAGGGTTTCTTTGACATCAAATGGTGCACTATAATATGCTAAGTTGGTTAATCTTCTAATGTCTTGAGCCAATTCAGCCAGATTCCCTCCTGCTTTCTGTCGTCTGTCTCGTAGCTGACATCGGTATAACTCAGTATGGTTAGGTGGTGCGAATCGTTCCTGTAATGCAGTACTAAGTGCATCTAAATCGTGTTTTCTGTTTGACAAGTTCCCTAGCACCCCCCGTGCTTGTCCTCTAGGGGAGACAGCCAGATCAAGACCTTTGTCGGAATCAGTCCAATTATTTACCATGGCACATGCATCAAAATGGGCAATATAATCATTCCAGGAACCAAAACCGTCATATGTTGAAGGTTTGAACATTGCTCCTTGATTGTGCCCAAAACCAGACCCAGTACCAAATGAAGATGTCTGCTTTCCATAAATCGGTTTTAACCTTGCGTCTCGTAACGAAGCAATCTGGTTCATACTGGACGTCTCCAGTTTGCTGTTGTGTTGGACTGATTCTTTTATGTCGTATAGGAGTGACCCACGTTGGTAGGTTGATATCCTCTTTCTGTAAAGGTTTGACATGTCTAGGGCTACTCGTACGATGGTATGTTATCTAGTCATTTGATCATCGTATTCCCTCTGTTGTCCCAACATCGACATTTCACGTTCTAGATGAGTTATCTCCTCCTCTAGTCTGCTGATCTCATTCTGTGTAGATCGTATCGCCATCTTCTCATCAAACTCTTGATGTTCGTTTAAACTGACTGGTGTATCCATGATTGATTGTATGATGCAGGTAGGAATGAGTCAGAAATAGCTGTCTGCTTATTTGATATCCCACCGGTGCCACCAATTATGTAACGTGTCGAGCGGATGATTATAACGAATTTACTTTAGCTATCGGCTTTAAAATGATAAGAGAATAACTAAAGAAGCGGTATACTTGGTATACGGTCCAACCTATCTGGACCCAATCAATGATTTCGGTGATTGTGTCCAGTCTATAACGCACTGACACCACAGTATGCCTGTAGCACGTCTACTGATCTGTTCCTGTCTAGACCGATTCCTTCACTGAAACAATCGGCTTGACTCTGTCACGGACTCAGTCCTGTATATATTGCCTAAACAGTAATTCGACCCAGTATTAGTTTTATTTGTGGACAATACACATGAGCCCTGTTTGCAAGTACATGAGTTGTATGTCTAAAACAATAACTCTCTCTGGCCAAAGTCCCAGTAATTATTTAATTATTGAACCACAGTGATATTTTCACTTTTATTTCAACGATGTGAACAACATGCAGAGCTGCGGAGAACTGCTTAAATAATTGCGAGTTCGCATTTTATATACACAGTATCCAACTGCCGGACATGCGCAGTATATCATTTCCTAATGAGCCGTAACCTAACAATATCTTTGTTGTACGATTATTTAAACGCTTCTAAACAATATCAAACAATTGTTTACAAAATAAACGAAGGTATGCGACGAACGAACGTATTATATTATTATGCAAGTTGCAGATGAATTATTATATATTGTTTTCTGCTTGCGGAAGTTTGCGATTTGCAAAACGAAAGTTGGGCCTAGAATAAATATTCAACAGAAATTCCGGAAGGAATCGGCCTACGTTCGTCAGACTATTATAATCCCATCTTATTTATGAGATTTTGCCCATAATGTCACTGTAATCAGCTTTATAATAGCTATATTTTTCTAATCTAGAGTTCTTTCGCACAAGTGATTGCAAACGTAAGAGCAAGTAACCTTTTCACGCATACAATAAGTTAGTCTAGAGTTCATTCCCCTTATTACTATGTAAAGGAAGTCGGGAACCAAACTAACAATAAATCTGCAACAGACGACTATGAAGATATTCAAGTGAATATATAGAAAGTCTCAATGAATGAAAGCATATGTATTGAAAGTAATTGTAAACAGTGTGGTAAAAGTAGAACTTACTCATTATGAACAATTGATTTGTTTGCCTCAATGCTTAAAAGAGTCGCCTGCTGTAGATGTGTCTTAAGAAAAGGGTAAAATAATTTCCACCTCTATGTTTGTACTTGATATGGTTCTTTATATACAGGTTATTTTCCACAGACAAGGCAACATTCCAATAATTGAGAATACGGAATTGACCAGCATGACCCATGATCAATACATTAGTTTAAACATATTTTATTGCCATATAAAATTATTCAACATTATACATTGTACATATATATCATATACTAGTATAGGCAAAAGGGTCTGGCCACAAGTTCTCACAACATTAGATACGGCCATTCCCTTTCAACTATATTTTACATTATTAAAGATGGCTTTGAAATATTGAAGTTAACATTATGACAGGTAATTATGAATGGTAACAAATATGATTGATGAAACACACACACACACACACACACACTCTCTCACACACATACATTCACACATGCATATATGTATACAAGCAAGTATTTTCTGATTGGTCACTGATTGGTCATTGATTGTCGCGCGATCGGCCCTGAAGTGATAAATATGACAGAGATAGGGGAGAGAAACATATCTCTTTTTCAAAGTTATTTATTAGAAACTTCGAATCTTCTTGATTCATGAATGAAAATTTGAACACTTTCGAATAGGTTTATGTTTTCGTCATCTGAATATTGTTCTGAACCATATAAGACCTTTTTAACATTAAGTGGATGGAACATTCTTGTTTTTTGAAACAGTTTAGTTCGTTGTTGTACAAATCGATTGCATTTAAAAATACAATACATTGCCATTGTGTAGGTAATCATTTATATTCCTGTTTTCTTCTTATTATTTTTTCGGATTTTTGCAAAATAATAATTTATAAAGATGATAATATAATAATTACAAATATGTTAAATCGCCAGAAAAAGATATCCAAACCCCCTTCCCACTTTCATGCTAATTAATTAGAGGAATGTGTGTTATTGATTAGGCTAATTGATTTTAAGTCTAAGATGAATCAGTTCTAATTATAGAAATGCTATATAACAATCTCATTGAAGTCAGGCCACACTAATTAGCAGTGCGTATGTTGGTTCGGACAACATCTTATAAAAGGTCGTATCGAATTGACCCTATACATTTAACTATTAAAGTGCTCGTTTTTTATGTCCAATGAAATCGCGCTCGATTCTGCTATCAAAGTGGTTACTATGCAATCACCGCTTCTCTATCTCGTGTTTTTATATGGGTTTTCTCACTTATTTTGATTTTGAAGGGGACACTTTCATTAACTGACACAAAGGTCAATCTGATTCGACATGTAATAGACAGTCATCAGATATATGATTATGGGAGTTCGCTACTGCAGCCAAGTTTAGGTCTGGTTTTAATGTGTTTGGCTGTATACATACCTTTTTACATATATATGATAAACCGTATATCTTGTGTGTCCATCAACACTAGTTCTGTTGTAATACCGTTACCAGTTTATTTACCCATATTTATCAACGATTTTCCTGGTTATCTTGCTTTCTCATATATGGCAATTGATGTATTTACATTTCCATTATGTCTTTTTATTAAGTTACGTGATTTGCTTCTTATTGCTCTATATATTTGCGACGATTTTAAAAGTGGCGAGTTTTATTTAAATGATGTTTATTCATATATTGGGTCTTATAATCACGATGTACATGTACATGCATGAGAAGGTAACGAACTATCTAAAACGGTTCCAAATGTTCAAAACAAGGATTGTGCACGTCTTCATTTTATTTATTATTTATTTTTGCTCATGTACCAGGTTTTATTGTTTCTTAACCCTTTGCCACAAACAGCAAATCTGCAGCAGATGATTATGAAAACATAGTGACAAAAACCTAAAAGATCTCCATAAAAGATAGCAAATTGTTAAATAAAGTTGAAAACATTATGGCCAAAGGAGAAATTGCTCATCATGAACAATTTCACCTTTGGTCTCAATGTTTTCAAAAAAAGTCGTCTGCTGCAATTGCGTCAAAATGCGTCTGCAGGTGGGAAAGGGTTATCAAACGTTCCGTTCTCTCTCTATGTATGTGTGTATACATGTACATTGAAAAACATTTTTGAACGTATCTTTTATGAAAAGGAAGCTATTTAAATGTGTTATAATGATGATAATAATAATCATAATCATAATCATAATAATATTTACGGTGTGACCGTGTCTAGCAACTGCGTGTCTGGTTCCCCACAAAGTGTTTTCAAAAGCTTAAAGTAAATTGTCGTCTTTCGACAGGATGACCCATAGTGATCACTCAGACATCTGTCTGACCCTCCGACTGTTTGCTACCTGTCCGCCTCTCTATCTGTCACACTTTGACCTATTAGCAGGTGATACATGTACATGTATTCATTCGAACTTTCAATGTTTCAATCCATTTAAACGCATGAAGAAATAAAACATTTGCAACATTGTAAAAATCCGTTTGAAGCAGAGTTAACGACATTTTCAAAATTGGAAGAATCCGTTTTCAACAAAGTTGAAAACATTAAGGGAAATGGAGAAATTGCCCATTTGAGCAGTTAAGCCTTACCCAGAATGCTTTCAATAGTTCATTATACTTTCACTTCGTTATCAGATCAAACCTGGTTTTACCCATTAAGTTATGGTTAATATTTTATAACTTTCATATTTTTACATCAACTGTTTTCAAAAGTTGACGGCTGCAAAGGAACGTTCCCTTTTCCACACGCAGGTGACTTTTTGTAAATTGTTGCAAAGGCTCAATGATTTCAACTACATACAGTAATTTGACTTGGAGTTTTTCATATTGGGGATTATACCCGCAACATCCTGCACCCGAGATGGACGCTCTACAATGAGACCACCGAGGCGAAAGATGTTTTTCAAAATCGTGTGTCGCAGATTTGGAAAAGTCGTTCGTGAGAGTGGAACTGTTGTGAGAAGTGTTTGCTAATCTATCCTACAGATTAGAGAGATAAATAATGCTATTTAATTAGACCAAATAAATTCTGAGGCACGTCACACGCCAACCGACCTTCGGGCGATATGATATTTACCACATTTCCCACTTGCAGACGTATTTTGACGCATCTACAGCAGTCGACTTTTGAAAACATTGTGGCGAAAGGAAAGGAAGAACTGCTCATAATGAGTAGTTTTCACGTTTGCCGCACTGTCTGCAACTGTTATATTCAAAAATTATATTCACACATATTGAAATGTACCATAGTTTTGCCGCCATGTTTTAAAAGTTATATAAGGCTGAATTGTTATATATTTTTGGGAAAGGTTTAAAGTGTGGTTACGATCAAATTGCATACTTGTATTGTCGGTCAGTTGGCATGAATGTTAAGGGATACGTGTACTACTAGGTGACAAAGAGAGAATATTCGCATCAGACTGCGTAGAGAATGAGGCTGATCTGGTACGTAGCCAGTCGCAAAATCTCGAGTGTCAGTTTCTGTTTGATGTGGTCCATTTAACATTACAAGTCAGTGTTATCTTTTAAGGATCGTTTCATTTGACAAGAGAGTGGATTTTACATTCAAGCACTGAATTATTCATTTATGCGTTAATAGGCCTAAGTTTAAACTTCCATTTACTTGATCAGTATAGTATAGTATATTTAACCCTTTCCCACATGTAGACGTGTTTTGACGTATCTGCAGCAGACTGTGTGGCAAGAGACACAATTACCCATGGTGAGCAATTTCCCCTTTTGCCACAATGTTTTCAACTTTATTAATTTATAAAGTTTTACCTTAACGTTGTCAAAATTGTTTACTGTAAATTTGTAGTATGTTCATTATCCATTTTTTGTGAACTAAAAGTCGCGTAAATGTTGTGAGCTATATAAAGGGTTTCTGAAATGCTTTTCAAAACTGAAGACATTTAATCTCTTAGAAATATATATTAACGGACAACCACTCCATTTCAAAGGTCTATAGAACATGTACAGGCAAACAGTGAATACTCTGGCGAGACAGATGAAATAAGATCTCAAATCGACAATTGTGTTAGCTTATTAGTATTAATGAACTGTATCAGATAACCCCATCCCATGCAACACACATTTAAAAAGAACGGTTCGGTAACATGTATATGCTTTGCGAATATAATATATCTATAGGTGCTACCTATTTTCGAAAAAAACCGCTTGATAATTATAAACAAAAATGTAATAGCATACTTTGGCCATAAAAAAGGATTTATAAGTAATTGACAAGACAATAATAATGTTAATGTCATGTTTCTTGCATTATTAAAACATATTTGGAATTCGTATTGCTGTTGTCTATTATTTGAACAGAAAATAATAAAGTAAAGACTTTCAGAAAATCAAGGAATACATTTATAATGAACGAAGTTAAAACATGAGGGCCAAGATGATCCTTAATAGATCACCTGCATTATGGCAAAGAAGCAAATAGATCAGCCCTTTTCTGATGCCGCCTGGCGACTGCCTTTTTCATCCAGTCAATATGACTGGAACAAATGATGTAAAGGGTCACATTTCTGTTAAACCCTTTCCCTATTAGAGACGGTTTCTGAGGCCTATGCAAAAGACGATTTAGGAAAATATTGTCGCCACAAGAACAATTGCTTCTTATGAGAAAGTTATCCTTTTGCCACAATGTTTGATAAATAATTATACTTTGAATGAGTGAGTCAATAGCTCAAGTATAGGAATGTGGGGTCTTTCATGTTGATACCACTTTTTTGCGGGAAACGACGTCGCTCCATTGACTTTACGCCAAGATGAAGTGTAACAGAATTGACGTCACGTCCTTCTTGGCTATGATACAGTCAAAATTTAGTTTCGGGCGTAGAAGGCTAATGCTGTCGTTTTTTTGACGAACGGGAATACATATTTCTTACAGTTTTCATTTATTTTTAACTTTTCGTACAAATGTTAATTCCCACATAATATAGCACTTAAATGATCTTAAATATCGATTTTAAAATAATGATTAAAAAGACGACAATAATTTTTGATCCGTGTTTTTCGTCTCATTTTATACATACCCAAAATACCGATTTTAAAAAAAAAGATTAAAAAGCCTACAATAATTTTCAATCTGTGTTTTACGTCTGCTTTTTATACATATCCAAAATGGCGGCCCCCATGGATTTTTCCTGTTTCATTTCAGAAAGCTTCATGGGTTATTGAAAAAAAAAAAAAAAAAAATTCTCACACCTGTTACCTATAAGCGAAAAACCCCATTTATGGGTTTTTTTCCGTATAAAGTGATGTAAAATAAACCTCTCGCAATTTTATAACGTTTTGATACAGAGTTGAAAACATGTTTGGAGTAGTATTTCGTGTCCTTTTCAACTCCGTTTCACATGCATAGGTCTTCAAGTAACTCCAAGTTTACCAGATAGAATAATTTATCACAAAATGAAGTAAAACCCTTTCCCATTTACAGAAGCTTTCTGACGCCTCTGCAGCAGGCGAATTTTGAAAACATTTATCTATGGTAGAAATTGCTCAAAACGAACAATTTCTCCTTTTGTCCCATTATTTTCAAATCTTTTTAAGAATTAAACTTTTATATATGGAAATGTTCACATTTTTGCCAGGCTATTTCAAATCGTCTGCTGCAGATTTGATTAATGTGGGAAAGGGTTAAGGAAGTTTTGTGTTTATTGGACTGATGAATCCATCCATGAATAAGTTACAAGTTGGCTTTTGTGAACAGCTTGGATCTAGATCAGCATGTACATTGGCACAGTCTGATGAAGATTTACACTGTCAACAAACTAAACTTCAGGTTTACCAATTAAAACTATTTATAATAATATGTTTAACCCTTACCATATACAGACGCTTTCTGACGCTCCTGTAGCAGACGACTTTTGAAAACATTGTAACCAAAGGAGAAATTGCTCAAAACGATCAATTCTTTCCTTTTGTTTTCAAATATATTTAAGAATTAAACTCCTATTTATGGAAATTTTCAAATTTTAACCAAGATCAGAAAAAGATATAGATGGAATTGAAGTTATGCAAAGTGACCAAGAAAAAGACTTTGGAATTGTCATTGATAAGAAACACATTAATTCATAAGTACATGACAGATATTCTGCTTGTACTGTACAAAGACCCCAATCTGGAATATGGAAGCTCGATATGATCTGTAATGGCCCGATCACACTAGAAGCATACTGGCTGTGCGGCTCCGGACGGATGCATTTGTTGTGCATGTTCAAAATAATGTTCATCGACCTTCCTAATTCCGAATGTGGCGTGGCGTCCATGTGTATTCGGGAAGCATTCTAGGAGCATACGGCATGTACGGAAAACGTTCGGGAAACATGTGTCCTGTTCTTGGTGCAGTCGAAACGAAAATGTGGAGGTGCTGTGTTTCGTATGCTTTCCGAACACCCCAAATGGACATAGAACATGACGAATTCTTTCCAAATGCTTTCAGAACACGACGAATCGACATATAATGGACCGAACTTTTACCGCATGCTTTCCGCACGCTTTTCGAACGTTTTCGGGTTACTCTGACATCCGGCCGAATGCTTTAAGAACCGCCCATATAACGGGACTTTTTCAAATACGCGGGAAATTGCGAGGAGGAAAGACACACACGAGCATTTTGGATTATATATTTATCGTACTGACAGAAGCTCCCTTATTTATATGAAGTTTTGGGACTTTACCGGCATTCAGAAAGACCTCACCGGCATTCTGAAAGCGTTCGTTAATGCATCTTAATGGACAGACGGATAGATGGATGAACACAAAGACGTACAGACAGTCAGTCGCTCCGGACAAAGTAGCATTCATTAACAATCATATAATAAGTGAGAACATGGAAGGACACACTTATACACACTCCAAACACAGCATGCGAAAGTTATGGTTATTTTGCACTGCACATCTGTAGGTCATAAGTTACCTACAAACCAAGATTGAAATGGATACAATGGAAAACAATTGAGGCAATGCCTGAACTATATAAGAACAAATGGAGACAACTAAAATAAACAGACCAGATTTATGTACCTAGTATTTTGAAAACCCTGACATACGGACGAATGCACATGATATTAATTACAGAAGACTGGTTCGATGCGTCAATACAGGTCTGTGTTTAGGAAAGGGTTAACATGTTATGGTATTTGTAATGTATTTGTTGTCACATATAATCCTCATCTAGCGATTTGCAGTTTAATTGAATCTCCGAAATGGGACCGTACAATGTTAATTGACAAAAACCTATTTAGACAACATTTCTTGTTTATTTGTCAACAGATACATCTATAACTATATTACACGTTGACGGACGTTAAGTCTTCACTTTACGCAAAAGCAAAAACATTATAATTTAAGTCCCAAATCGCTAGATTTTCACTTATGAAATAAAGATTGACATTGCTGTTATAAATCGTGTGTATGTTGAAATTAACTGATATCTTATTTGTAAATTGAATTTATATTTCCTAGTTAGGGCGACATGCTGACAGACAGACAAACGGAGTGATGGACAAGAGGGCCAAGATGGCCCTAAATCGATCACCTGAATGATAGTTAATAAGAAGCAAATATTTAACTGCTCAGTTAAAGAAATAGTTTATCAGTAAACACTGCACCATTTTACTCCAGGAAAACCCAGAAAAACCAAAAAGCAGATAACTGTACTAATAGTTAGCACCTCAGCAGGATCCCTAATTAAACCCAGAATCGGAAATATTTGAACAATCTTGGTAAAGGGTTCCCAAAGGAACATTTGTGGAAAATAATTTTCAAATCGGGCAAGTACTTTTGGACAAGAAGATTTTTAAAGTTTTAACAATGCACATATAAGGAAAACAAGCTCCGCCCCCTGGCGGCCATGTTTTTCAACGGATCAGAAATAATTGAACAATCTTAGTAAAGGGTGCCCCAAGGAACATTTGTGCAAAATAATTTTCAAATTGGGCCAGTACTTTTGGACAAGAAGATTTTTAAAATTTTAACAATGCACATATAAGGAAAACAGGCTCCGCCTCCTGGCGGCCATGTTTTTCAACCGATCAGAAATATTTGAACAATCTTGGTAAAGGGTGCCCCAATGAACATTTGTGGAAAATAATTTTCAAATCGGGCAAGTACTTTTGGACAAGAAGATTTTTTAAGTTTTAACAATGCACATATAAGGAAAACAAGCTCCGCCCCCTGGCGACCATGTTTTTCAACGGATCGGAAATATTTTAACAATCTTGGTAAAGGGTGCCGCAAGAAACATTTGTGCAAAATAATTTTCAAATCGGGCCAGTACTTTTGGACGAGAAGATTTTTAAAAGTTTAACAATGCACATATACGGAAAACAGTCTCCGCCCCCTGGCGGCCATGTTTTTCAACCGATCGGAAATATTTGAACAATCTTGGTAAAGGGTGCCCCAATGAACATTTATGCAAAATAATTTTCAAATCGGGCCAGTACTTTTGGACGAGAAGATTTTTAAAAGTTTAACAATGCACATATACGGAAAACAGTCTCCGCCCCCTGGCGGCCATGTTTTTCAACCGATCAGAAATATTTGAACAATCTTGGTAAAGGGTGCCCCAATGTACATTTGTGCAAAATAATTTTCAAATCGGGCAAGTATTTTTGGACAAGAAGATTTTTAAAGTTTTGACAATGCACATATATGTAAAACAGGCTCCGCCCTCTGGCGGCCATGTTTTTCAACCGATCGGAAATATTTGAACAATCTTGGTAAAGGGTGCCCCAATGAACATTTATGCAAAATAATTTTCAAATCGATGATCTAAATATCTAAATGTTAACGACGAACGACGGACGACGGCCGACGAACGACGCTAGACGGACAAAAAGTGATCAGAATAGCTCACCTTGAGCCTTTGGCTCTAGGTGATCCAAAAATATATTTTCCAGCGACATATGAGAATAATAAACACAATGTTTAACCAACAATTCCCCAGTAGCTGTGTGAGATCGTTTGTACCATTATTTCATGGCATGTATAAACAGTAGGACGATCTCTCTTTAGACGAATTATGTAATAACACGTTTACATGGTATGATATGTTTACCGTCTTCCTAACCCTTGACTACATAGACTCAATCTACAGCAAACAACATTTCTAAGTCGACTGTTGTAAACTAGTGGGGTCACAGCACGGTCGACGTTATCTAACAATATTGACCTTGAGGTCAATCATAGTTCATAGTGTGTTTCACTTGTCTCATTATAGATGCAAGCGAATGGTCTTACGTTATTCGGTCGAACCAATGGAATCATTGTAAACCAGTTGGTAAACCAATCAAAACTTGAATTTCGCGGATGAAGATAATTGAGTGCGGCTTGGTTGCAGCATTAAGTCGACTGTTCGAAAAGCATGCTAGAAATGGGATAGGGGCGAAAAGTCCCTATCCCAAAAACCAACTGTCACCTCAGTGATGTCCCAGGCCGTAGAAAAGGAAATTTACCTTGTCAATATATAGTAAAATGCTATTTTTAGATTTTAAACGAGACTGGCAAATGAGATGGCAAAGTGTATCTTTTAAATGTGTACATAATGTTGATGGACCAGAAGTGGGCTCATTTAAATAAACATAAGAAATGGACAAAAGAGAGGCCAAAATAAATGTCTCGACGACAAAGTTAACAAGATAAGGTAAAGGTAAACATGATATTTAGACCAGGGCATCAGTCATAAATACACCCAAGATATGACTAGGGAATCGGTTCCATGGTACGTGGTATAGTTACAAATAGTTCCCTATTGATGCGGGATAGTATCCGAAACGGCCCGCATAGCTTAAGTTCATTCAGAATGTCCTCGAATCAGGATTTCGTCACTAAAATAGCGTGTAAACATTTGCGATGTCTTTATAAGTTAATAGTTCATTTGCTGTGTATGCACCATTATGTGAGAGCTTAGCGTATACGTTCACTTAACGATTTTGACTAACATCTGACTAAAGAGCTATTTAGGCTTGATTTTGAAAAAAGGAAAGTCAACATGTGAGTTTTTTGTGCTGTTTGGTAGTTTTAAGAATGAACTTTAATTGAATATAGGTATCGGGGTAGGTATCGGGGTTATTTGGACTGTTTGGAAAGAGCCATAGCCCAAAACGCTATAATGGTAGCCTGCGGTAATTGAATTGCTTCCATTTGACCTAAGTAGTTTAAATTGGAAGAAAATACTAGTACATATGAGCGGAGCTACCAGAAAACCAAACCGTGAATATGCGACCCATGTAATAGTGTAGATCGAGATCACACTGCGCATCAGCGCAGTCTGATATACAGCTGCCCTGTTCGCTTATAAGTAAATGAAGCATTCAAGAAATATATACATACAGGAATATTTAGATCACATACATGTAACCGTATAAATATGCTAATTTGTAGCTGTCTACACTTGTCAAAACACCCCTACAAGCATGGTTTATATATAATGCAAATGACTTGATACTTATAATGCACAGTGGTCTGGTATAAGCTATTCCTTTTCCACATACAGACGCTGTCTGACGCTCTACAGCAGACGACTTTGGAAAAAAAATGGGCCAAAAGGAAAAAAATATCGCCACAATATCTTGAACTTTATTTGTTTCCTTTCATATTTTAGTCTACATGATTCCATTGTATTCTGCTTCATATTTGTTGTATGCGGGAAAGAGTTAGTTTTTGTAAGGTAATACCCCTACGATAGATTTAATTTTGTAAGGCAATACCCATACGATAGGGTTAATTTTGTAAGGTAATACCCATACGATAGGGTTAATTGTGTAGGGTAATACCCATACGATATAGATAAGAGATAATTGTGTAAGGTAAAACCCATACGATATACTTAATTGTGTAAGGTAAAACCCATACGATATACTTAATTGTGTAAGGTAATACCCATATGATAGAGTTAATTGTGTAAGTAATACCCATACGATATAGATAATTGTGTAAGGTAATACCCATACGATATACTTAATTGTGTAAGTAATACCCATATGATAGAGTTAATTGTGTAAGTAATACCCATACGATATAGTTAATTGTGTAAGGTAATATCCATACGATAGAGTTAATTGTGTAAGGTAATACCCATATAATAGAGTTAATTGTGTAAGTAATACCCATACCATACAGGTAATTGTGTAAGGTAATATCCATACGATAGAGTTAATTGTGTAATGTAATACCCATACGATAGAGTTAATTGTGTAATGTAATACTCATACTATAGAGTTAATTGTGTAAGGTAATACCCATACGATAGAGTAAATTGTGTAATGTAACATCCATACGACATAGTTAATTGTGTAAGGTAATACACATACGATAGAATAAATTGTGTAATGTAATATCCATAGGATATAGTTATTTGTGTATGGTAATACCCATACGATAGAGTTACTTGTGTAATGTAATACTCACACGATAGAGTAAATTGTGTAATGTAACATCCATACGATAGAGTTAATTGTGTAAGGTAATATCCATAGGATAGAGTTATTTGTGTATGGTAATACCCATACGATAGAGTTAATTGTGTAATGTAATACTCACACGATAGAGTAAATTGTGTAATGTAAGATCCAAACGATAGAGTTAATTGTGTAAAGTAACATCCATATGATAGAGTTAATTGTGTAATGTAATATCCAAACGATAGGGTTAATTGTGTAAGGTTATACCCATACGATATAGTTAATTGTGTAAGGTAATACCCATACGATAGAGTTAACTGTGTAATGTAATACCCATACTATATAGTTAATTGTGTAATGTAATACCCATACGATAGAGTTAATTGTGTAATGTAATACCCATACGATAGAGTTAATTGTGTAAGGTAATACCCATACGATATAGTTAATTGTGTAAGGTAATACCCATACTATAGAGTTATTTGTGTAATGTAATACCAATACGATAGAGTTAATTGTGTGAGGTAATACCCATACGATAGAGTTATTTGTGTAATGTAATACCCATACGATAGAGTTAATAGTGTAATTTAATACCCATACGATAGAGTTAATTGTGTAAGGTAATACCCATACGATAGTGTTAATTGTGTAAGGTAATACCCATACGATATAGTTAATTGTGTAAGGTAATACCCATACGATATAGTTAATTGTGTAAGGTAATACCCATACTATAGAGTTATTTGTGTAAGGTAATACCCATACGATAGTGTTAATTGTGTAAGGTAATACCCATACGATAGAGTTAATTGTGTAAGGTAATACCCATACGATATAGTTAATTGTGTAAGGTAATACCCATACTATAGAGTTATTTGTGTAATGTAATACCAATACGATAGAGTTAATTGTGTGAGGTAATACCCATACGATAGAGTTATTTGTGTAATGTAATACCCATACGATAGAGTTAATAGTGTAATTTAATACCCATACGATAGAGTTAATTGTGTAAGGTAATACCCATACGATAGTGTTAATTGTGTAAAGTAATACCAATACAATATAGTTAATTGTGTAATGTAATACCCATACTATAGAGTTAATTGTGTAAGGTAATACCCATACGATAGAGTAAATTGTGTAATGTAACATCCATACGATAGAGTTAATTGTGTAAGGTAATACACATACGATAGAATAAATTGTGTAATGTAATATCCATAGGATAGAGTTATTTGTGTATGGTTATACCCATACGATACAGTTAATTGTGTAATGTAATACTCACACGATAGAGTAAATTGTGTAATGTAACATCCAAACGATAGAGTTAATTGTGTAAAGTAACATCCATACGATAGAGTTAATTGTGTAATGTAATATCCATACGATAGGGTTAATTGTGTAAGGTTATACCCATACGATATAGTTAATTGTGTAAGGTAATACCCATACGATAGAGTTAACTGTGTAATGTAATACCCATACTATATAGTTAATTGTGTAATGTAATACCCATACGATATAGTTAATTGTGTAATGTAATATCCATACGATAGAGTTAATTTGGTAAGGTAATACCCATACGATAGAGTTAATTGTGTAAGGTAATACCTATACGATAGGGTTAATTGTGTAAGGTAATACCCATACGATAGAGTTAATTGTGTAAGTAATACCCATACGATAGAGTTAATTGTGTAAGGTTATACCCATACGATAGAGTTATTTGTGTAATGTAATACCCATACGATATAGTTAATTGTGTAAGGTAATACCCATACGATAGAGTTAATTGTGTAAGGTAATACCCATACGATATAGTTAATTGTGTAAGGTAATACCCATACGATAGAGTTAATTGTGTAAGGTAATACCCATACGATAGAGTTATTTGTGTAATGTAATACCCATACGATAGAGTTAATTGTGTTATGTAATACCCATACGATAGAGTTAATTGTGTAAGGTAATACCAATACGATATAGTTAATTGTGTAATGTAATACCCATACTATAGAGTTATTCGTGTAAGGTAATACCCATACGATAGAGTTATTTGTGTAAGGTAATACCCATACGATAGAGTTAATTGTGTAAGGTAATACCTATACTATAGAGTTATTTGTGTAAGGTAATACCCATACTATATAGTTAATTTTGTAAGTAATATCCATACGATATAGTTAATTGTGTAAGGTAATACCCATACGATAGAGTTAATTGTGTAAGGTAATACCAATACAAAAAAAGGGAAGGGAGGATACGGATTTTGTAAATAGATTAGTAGCAAATGACATTATATTTTTGTATAAAACATGGTTAGATAAAGAATCAATCGTTGATTTGAATAGTTATCGGCTGTAGAATAATTTCTTCTAAACCCAGATTGAGCTTCGTCAATCTTATGACTTTCTTCCGCACAGTTATATAATCTATAGTTAATGATACTTGAAATTATTTTATACATTGTTGTAGTAATCGATGTTCCTCGATAATTACCTAGGTTATTCTAACTTCCCGATTTGAAGATTGGGCATATAATTGAGTGTGACCATGACTTGGGGAATACGCCCATTATAAGTATATTATTAAATAATCTGTGAAGAATTGGAAGAATGTCGGTAAAAGTATGTTTATAAAATTCTTCATATATCTTAATTCTTGAAATTTGTCTTGCATTTGCAGTATTCCATTTGGTTCTGATACATTTTCATAACTAGTCGACCCCTCTGGGAAGACATCTAATAAATTAAAAAATACATCATTGACATCATACAGAGAAGAAAAAGTACAGTGTCATACAATAAAATCACCCCAATTAGCACATAATCAAATTGAGATCAATCAATCTATTAGATATACATACATTTACACCACAACTAGTTAGAATAGCTTGTGGATTTTGAACTCTTACTTTATCAAAATAAGTAAAACCATCCAAAACATTATCAAATTCTTTGGAGTGTTTAATCTACGAAAGCCTATTAGGACCATTTGAGAAAAAAAAAATATTGTAAAGTCGTAATAACGCGAAAAAAGGCGTTATAATGCGAAAAAAGGCGAAGTAACGCAAAACAAGGTATAATAACGCAAAGTAAAGGCGTAATAATGCGAAGTAAGGCGTAGTAACGCGAATGAAGGTATTATAACGCGAAAAAAGGCGTAATAACGCGAAATAAAGGCGTAATAACGCGAAAATAAACGCGTAATAACGCGAAATAAAGGCGTTATAACGCTAAACAAAGGCGTATTAATGCTAATAAAAGGCGTTATAACGCAAAATAAAGGCGAAATAACGCGAAAATAAACGCGTAATAACGTGAAATAAAGGCGTTATAACGCGAAATAAAGGCGTAATAACGCGGAAATAAACGCGTAATAACGCGAAATAAAGGCGTTATAACGCTAAACAAAGACGTATTAATGCTAATAAAAGGCGTTATAACGCGAAAGAAAGGCGTAGTAATGCGAAAATAAAGTCGTAATAACGCGGGAAAAGGGCGTTATAACGCGAAAAAAGGCGTAATAACGCAAAATAAAGTCGTTATAACGCCTTTTTAGCTATATATATAAATCGATTACTGCTTTGAAGACTCTTTTTCAACCATGGATCTACGACCCAGATCAACCAATTCGCTATGTTTTTTCATTGGCTGAGCTACGATTTACGACCTAGATCAACCAACTCGCTATGTCTTTTGAGTTGTTCAGCTACGATCTACGACCCAGATCAACCAATACGCCATGTTTTTCTCAGTGGCGGAGCTACGATCGACGACCCAGATCGACCAACTCGCTATGTTTTTATATTGGCTCACCTACGATCTACGACCCAGATCAACCATTTCGATTTTTTATTTCAGTGGCTGAGCTACTATCTAAGACACAGATCAAACAATTTTCTATTTTTTTCAGTGGCTGAGCTACGATCTACGACCAAGATCAACCAATTAGCTATGTGTTTTGAGTGGTTGAACTACAATCTATGACCCGTATCAACCAATTCGCTATGTTTTTTCATTGACTTAGCTACGATCTACGACCGAGATCAACCAACTAAGTATGTTTTTTCATTGGCTGAGCTAAGATCTACGAGCCAGATCAGCCAATCCGCTATGTGATTTGAGTGGCTGACCTACAACCCAGACCAACCAATTCGCTATGTGTTTTGAGTGGTTGAGCTACGATGTACGACCCAGGTCAGCCAATACGCATATATGATTTCATTGGCTGAGTTACGATATACGACCCAGATCAACCAATGCGCAATATGTTTTCATTAGCTGAGCTACGATCTACGACCCAGAACAACCAATTCGCTATGGGTTTTTAGTGGCTGAGCTACGATCTACGACCCAGATAACCAATTCGCTATGTTTTTACATTGGCTAAGCTACGATCTACGACCGAAATCAACCAATTCGCAATGTTCGTAGATCGTAGCTCAGCCATTGAAGAAACATGGCGTATTGGTTGATCTGGATCGTAGATCGTAGTTCAACCACGCAAAACACATATTAAGCTAATTGGTTGATCTCGGTCGTAGATCGTAGCTTAGTCAATGACAAAACATACAAAAGTGGCTTATCTGGGTCGTAGATCGTAGCTCAACCAATGAAAAAACATTGCGAATTGGTTAATTTCGGTCGTAGATCGTAGCTCAGCCATTGTAAAAACATAGCGAATTGGTTATCTGGATCGTAGATCGTAGCTCAGCCACTGGAAACCCATAGCGAATTGGTTTATCTGGGGCGTATATCGTAGCTCAGCCAATGAAAACACATGGCGTATTGGCTGATCTGGGTCGTAAATCGTAGCTCAACCACTCAAAACACATAGCGAATTGGTTGGTCTGGGTTGTAGGTCAGCCACTCAAATCACATAGCGGATTGGCTGATATGGCTCGCAGATCTTAGCTCAGCCAATGAAAAAACATACTTAGTTGGTTGATCTGGGTCGTATAGATCGCAGCTAAGTCAATGAAAAAACATAGCGAATTGGTTGATACGGATCATAGACCGTAGTTCAACCACTCAAAACACATAGCTAATTGGTTGATCTTGGTCGTAGATCGTAGCTCAGCCTCTGAGAAAAATAGAAAATTGTTTGATCTGGGTCTTAGATAGTAGCTCAGCCACTGAAATAAAGATTCGAATTGGTTGATCTGGGTCGTAGATCGTAGGTGAGCCAATATACAAACATAGCGAGTTGGTCGATCTGGGTCGTTGATCGTAGCTCAGCCACTGAGAAAAACATGGCGTATTGGTTGATCTGGGTCGTAGATCGTAGCTGAACCACTCAAAAGACATAGCGAGTTGGTTGATCTGGGTCGTAAATCGTAGCTCAGCCAATGAAAAAACATAGTGAATTGGTTGATCTGGGTCGTAGATCCATGGTTGGAAAAGAGTCTTCAAAGCAGTAATCGATTTATATATATAACTAAAAAGGCGTTATTACGACTTTATTTAGCGTTATTACGACTTTTTTTCGCGCTATAACGCCCTTTTTCAGCGTTATTACGACTTTATTTTCGCGTTACTACGCCTTTCTTTTGCGTTATAACGCCTTTTATTAGCATTAATACGCCTTTGTTTAGCGTTATTACGCGTTTATTTTCGCGTTATTACGCCTTTATTTCGCGTTATAACGCTTTTTATTAGCGTTAATACGCCTTTAATTTCGCGTTATTACGCCTTTTTTTCGCGTTATAATACCTTTATTCGCGTTACTACGCCTTACTTCGCATTATTACGCCTTTACTTGGCGTTATTATGCCTTGTTTCGCGTTACTTCGCCTTGTTTCGCGTTACTTCGCCTTTTTTCGCATTATAATGCCTTTTTTGGCGTTATTACGACTTTACAATATATTTTTTTTCTCAGATGGTCTTAATAGGCTTTCGTATTAATCCAAGTTTCACACAAGAAGATTATATCTCGTGTCGACTGTAATGTTTATGATGACTGGTAGTATGATGATACAGTCCGTTGTAGCGCCAGTTGGCTCGCTATCAACACCCTTAGCTCTAGGTTGTTTCGGTGGACATGACTTCACCTCCACGTCACCGCTCAATAAGACCAGAAGGGCAAAACACAAAAACAGTCGCAATGTCTAGGAAAACATACCTTTAGAAAATAGTCCAATACGGCCACGACATGTACTTATATAAATCCCCATTTTATTTTTCATTCGACGTCTCCAGCTGTCAGAAAAAAAGCATCCGCCATTTACAAGGGACATCACTATTTTCAAGTATTTTGGCATTTACATATAGTCCTTTAATGTTAAGGCTCATAAATAAACCCGCTGAACAAATTGAGGACACCTAAACGTCTTGGAGACGTGTCCAGCTAACACCTGTTTTAGGTGTGCATTCGCCAAAAGTGTTTCAAATCGAAGACATCAAAAACGTTTTGACTGCGTCTTTAAGACTTGCAAGATAACTTAAATGGAGACGATTTACCAACGTTCTGTTTTTAAAACGTGTGGGAAAGTGCATCGAAATTAGGCTAATATCTATTGAAAAGGTTTTAAAACTGCTGCGATTGATTCCTCCTACGTTACCTGAATGTGTTGGAGAGGTATCCATCGTGTGCATTTGCCAAAAGTGTTACAAATCAAAGACGTCAAGAACGTTTAGACTGCGTCTTTAAGACTGGCAAGATAACTGAAATAGAGACGATTTCCTAACGTTATGTGTTTAAAACGTGTGGGAAAGTGCATCGAAATGAGGCTAATATTTATTGAAAAAGTTTTAAAAACTGCTGCGATTTATTTCTCCTACATTGTACGTAACCGGAATGTGTAGTAGAGGTGTCCAGCTAACACGTGTTTCAGACGTGTGTATTTGCCAAAAATGTTTCAAATCAAAGACGTCAAAAACGTTTTTACTACGTCTTTACAACTTGCAAAAGACTTAAATGAAGTATTTGTCATAACATTCTGTGTTCTTAATGTGTTTAAACTGCATCGGAATGAGGAAAATATCCATTGAAAACATTTTAAAAATGGATGCGATGGATTTCTTCTTAGGACCCGAGTGTATAACCAAATATATCAGGACTTATTTTTCGTAAACATTACTAAATAATATCCAATGTCTGACTGGACAAGGACATAATTGTCCCTGAACTGTTGATATCTTGATATTCAAAATATAATTCAAACCCCAAAAAGAAGTATTTACATTTCCTAGCTACAGATTCCATTGAGTTGTAGGACAGAAGAACTATTATTTAAACTCAAAGTGGGACAACGTCTCGTTCAATACTTTTACTCCATGTTGTTACTTAGAAAAAACTCTGAGACATGGAGACCATAACATAAATTTCGTCATTTTGTAGATATGCAAATCAGTACCTGCTCTTTAAATAAGTTCTCATTTCATGACAATTCAATTCTTTCATATATGTTTTTTAATTAAGATGGAATTTCTCAGCATTAGATCCAATAGGTAATCACTAGTCTGAAATAAACAGAAAACAGCAATACACTTCAAAACAATACAATTCAAAACAAGGCAATGATTTTATTGGGAAATAAAAGGCGTCCGGTGCTAATACAATATAATAAAAGAAACTATCTTATACACAGAAGTGTGGTTTCTAATATAAATAACGACTTTTATTCAAGAGAAGCGTCTTTCACTTGCAATATTACTCTTAACATATTTTGCAATCTATCTAATAATTAATATATTTTGACTTTTTACTAATTATTAAAACTTCTTATATCATTCTGACCTACATACACATACTTTCATCAAGTTTGCCTTTCTGCTGGATAAAGATGACAGTGAACATAAGCATGACACTTATATCTAATTAGCATTTCCGTATGCTATAATTGAAACCAAATACATGATCGTACTAAACAGTCTGCAACAATTTAAAGTCTATAAAATAAATCTTCTTATTCAATCTTTTTTCTGGACCTTGACTATTCCACTTGACCACGGACTGGTCGAAGGCTCTTTAATCTTCCATCTAAGCATATCGTCGATGTGCTTGTTTACTTCTGCATTCATGTGAACTGGTATACGTCTCAAAGGCTGCATTTTCAGTTAGGATTGAATGTCTAATTATTCCCGTACGTCCTATGTCTTCAGCACACTTTGAAAATATTTCAGCATGTTTCAGTTTGGCAACTTCTTTCTTCTGCTCTGGTGTCATACCCGAAACTGTTTTCTCATATAGTTGTTCCAAGTGAGCTGGAACAGCTGTTTTCTCTGTCTTGTTGGTACCAACAACCATATGTGGTTCGACGGCGGCTAACACTAAGTTCATATCTGCTATGTGCGTTCCAGGATATATAACTTGCGTTTCATCACTTATGTTCAGCAATCGAACGTGAAGTTTCTTTTGGCTGAACGACAGTCCTTGCAATCAGACCTTTTCCACCTTGGAAAGTTCTTTCGGCCTGTTCGATTATAGCGACCTCATCTTCGAATGGCAGAAACAGTAGCTTAACACTGCCCGAAACTATCATCTCGGTTCTGGCTGGGACTTCCACCTTTTCCGCAAGTGTGAAACGATAACACCCGATTTTTCCCCTTATACATAGGTCATGAATAATTCCATGCACTTCTAATTCCTGTTGTGCAATGTTCAGCGAACAATTGTGGTCTGTCATGAAATCTAATCCTAAAACACCGTCGATATCTATTTCAGCAACAGCGACCGTAACCATATAAAACGTTCCTTTCACAGATAGACGGACAGATGCAGTTCTTTTGACACTTACTAGACTTCCTGATGCGATCATAATGTTGGTCTCAAACGACTTTAGTTAAGTTTCATCTGTCCTCACACGGTTCCAAAATGCTGTGTATATCAAGGATAAAGTCGTACCTGAATCAATTAACAGTTATATAGGCATTTGATTGATTGCTGCACCAAGGTACAAGCCAGAAACAATCGAGGCAACACATTTAGTCTGTTGATCATCGTTTCCAGACTTTTTGTATCCAGACAAGCCCGTTGTTTTCTTGATCTTTGGACACTCTGGACGAACATGACTCTCGTCACCACATTCAAAGCAGTGACGTTTCTTGCCAGACGGTTTGTCTAAAACTAGTAGTTGACTGAATAAATGTGCTTATATTTTTACTTAGTTCGGAAACGGTTCTGCTTAAGGTTTACAATTTCTTTCATACATGTACATACTTCTGCTTTACTCACATGATCGGTCATTGCTGAACAAAAATAACCATTACCTTTCATTATCTTTGTCTCAGCTCGGTTGAAAGCTTCAAGTTCAACAGCTAAGCGAATAGCATCATTCAGATATAACGGCCGAGACTGCTTGATACGAAGTCTCATGTCTGAACTGTGTAAAGAGTCAATACATTTCTCTTTAGCAAGAGTTTATTTAACATCTGTTGGGGCTGACGGATATGCTAAACTAGTCAATCGTCTAATATCCTGAGCCATTTCTGATAAGGACTCTGATGCTTTCCGTCAACTTTCTTTAAGTTGCACTCGATACAACTCCGTTTGGTTTGGAGGCGCGAATCTGTCTTGGAGAGCACGTCTCAACCCAACGTAATCATATGCTTCTCATGCAGTTCCTAGAATACCTTGGGCTTGACCACGCAGTGAGACTGCGAGATATAAACCTTTATCTTCATCTGACCAACGATTACTTTTTGCACAGTTTCATAATGGGCTATATAGTCTTGCCTTGTCTGTTCATACAGGGTCGTGAATTCCTCTATCGATATGTGTTCAGCCATTATATTGTGGGAACGAGATAATGGTGATGCTATCTGGCAGATCCCACCTCTGTCAAGAATTTTGTAACTTGTGCCGAGCGGTTGATACAACGAAACACTAAACATAGGCCGAAACAGGGTCAAATGGCTTGAAACAGGGTCAGTTTTAAACGGCAACCTATGGTCGGAACTAGTTTCAAACGGCTTCGTTTGGAGCAATGGTCGAAACCAGTTTCGTACAGTTTCGCTCGAAACACTGTACAAACCAAACGCTCAAAGGTCGAAACCAGTTCATACAGTTTCGTCTGAAACAGAAGTTGACAGAACTAGAGAAGTCTTCACTCTGTAACAGAAGAAGCCCTGCACGTTTGAGCCTACGCTGCAAGTCTGAGGGACAACTGTCAGAGAGTACTAACATCCTTCCTCTTTTTTGAACCACTATCAACACTACTAATCATATATTATTCCTAAATAACAATGCAACGTTATTATTGCGCGTTTAGCTGGAGTTACCTCACAGCCAGAAAACGAGCAACTGACCAAGAATAATTGAATACACCGCTTTTTATACTAGAAAGTTATCACGTGACTATTGATGAACGTACGGCATACTCTGATTTTACCCTTAAAGTGCAAAACGTTCCGCATACGTTTTGCAATACTAAGCGCTCACATGACCAAGATAAATATTTAAAACTGCAAGCGTCTGCTTAAGATTCAAACTGTTTCATATTGTTTTCTTGGTAAATCCGAATATCTTCTAAACGTATAGAGATAAAGGAATCAAAATTACTGGAAAGGAATATTTTGAAACGAAGGTAAAAATCGTCACACTATCTTTCATGGAATCAAATGTGCCAGATGTAATATATAACACTACACAGTCTGTAAAATTAGAATGTATACATTTCACAAAATTATTCTGTAAAAGATTAATATTGTTAACAAAGATACACACTCCTCCGCTATTCCTAACCTAAACCCGTGGCTTATTTCTTACACAAACAAAACAGTGCATAATTAACCCTTTCCCACATACGACTAAACCGCAGCAGACGACTTATAGTGACTCATACCTGAAAAATATCCATAAAAGATAGCTTAATTGTTAAATAAAGTTGAAAACACTATGGCCAAAGGAGAACTTGCTCATGATGAACAATGTCACCTTTGGCCACAATGTTTTCAAAAGGCGTCTTCTGCTTTTGCGTCAAAATGCGTCTACAGGCCGGAAAGGGTTAACAATAAAAGCAGAGAATTCATTTGTATATTCACTCCACTCCAGGTTTCAACAAATCCGATTATTTCATAGGCATATATAAACTGTTTAAGGGGAATAGAATCTTGCTTTTTATGTAAACACCTATGTTCAACGATATAAAGTTCAAATTAGTATAGACAAGTGGACATCGACGTTGACATTTGTCCTATTTGTACTGACTAAAAGCGTTGTCTTGACAGTTGACCACCTCATGCGATTGGCTCAATCGAGTTTGCTTCCGTGACCTTGTCTTTATTTGCACAATCAGTTTCATGTTGTCGTTATTCTTTATTTTCCCGTCTCCTCGAAACGTTTGTCTCAACATCCCCATTCACTAGTATTAACGTCTTATAGCATATATACAGTTTTTATTTCGACTGTTTTTTTCTCTGCAAAAGTGTCTATAACAAAGATGAAGACAGTCCGATAACGAGTAATCCGTTTTTATTTTCTTTGGTTGATCACATATTTTAATTTGTTCAGGTCCGATCTAGTTAAGATGCAATGTTTAATCATACTCATTGAGATTTTAATTTTTTTTGTTTGACTATTTACTTGATATATGGAAATGCATGATAGCTCAATGCTAAGCTATGGACAGGATGCTAAATGATACACAATTAATTGAAAGTACATCAATTGAATTGAAATTGAAAACTCTATAATAAAATAAGATTAAGTTCATTATTAAGCGCTATTTTGATTTACAATAATGTTTTCAAAAGTTATGTATCAGAGGTCAAAATAGGCTTAAAAAAGCAATGGAAATTCACAAATTCAATATAAGCAGTTAGATACATTGAAGAGTATACTTTCATTTACAGTTATTTTCATAGTTAAGCTTGATTTATTCAAAATCGTCTGACGAAGACTTGCTCGGGTTGATTGTTTACAAACAAGCCTGGCATCTAGGTCACAAATATTTCAGCGGGTGTCGGTTGCCTTGTTAAAAGTAGTTAGAACTCAATCAAGAAAGCGTGTGGAGTTAACTTATGTTAAAGTTATGTTGTTTTAACCAATCAAATCATTGTGAAGGAGATTACAACCAATCGAAAACTCGACTTTCGTCATTAAAACGATAGTGAAATTTGGTTGCAGTTGAACGTCGACTTATCGAAACGCATGCTAAGATAAGGATCAGGGCGAAAAACACCTATCCCGATTATCCAATTCCCAATATCTTAAATTCTATGAAACAAACAATGTGGTGAGTCTTTGTCAGATTTTCTTCGACGAAACGCTTTCTATAAGGAGACCAAATGTTGGTTTTGAGTATGATCAATGAGGTAAAATCCCTGCAGATATGTGAATTGACACCGTTGGCATGTTAAATGAGCATATCGATATTTTACGTGAGTATATCGATATTTTACGCCAGTGTTGATGTTGAAGTATCGAGAGTGACATTGTCTTCTTTTGTTTTCTCAAAATGATTTTTAATAGTTTGTTTAAATGTGTTTTATTTTCTGTTTTCGGTGAAATTGTGTCTCAAAGGTTTACACTACCAAGGTTAAATTATAAATTAATTCACGTTAAACAGGAGGTGACGTGTAACAGTATTGTGGCTTGTTGTGCTATTTGTAGTCAGATGGATGACTGTTTGACAGTGTCGTTCAAGAACAGCGAGAGTCGATGTCTTCTTGGTACGGATCGAGTCACACATGATCATCGGGCTACCAAATTCCTTGTTTCTGAAACAGGCTGGCTTACAATGTCTAAAGTTGTATATGCAGGTATTGTTTGTTTATTTAATAAAAATAGCTAACCTATGCACGAAGTTCACAAAGTAAGTAATTGGGCCCAACCTCTCTAAGGCGTCCGACCGTCAATATATCCTCTCAAACAAGAGGTTCAATTGGGATGAAATTGTGCAGCTAGGAGCCTATCGATGTCTTTTCCAAAAGATCTTCAAATTGTGTGGGTCCATCCAAATTCTGGTGGCCACCGAATAAAACCTGTACCTTTCATCTCCTCCCAAATTTGCACGCCGATGTTCAATTCATTTTAGAAATGTTACAAGGGTGACCCTCTATCAGATTGATTCATCAAAGCCATGTTGATGGATTGAAAAACATAGCAACCGGGGAACACGGCACCTTTGCCTTATATGGCTAAAGCAAAAACATTAAACATCTTCTACTCCCAAAGTGTCTGGCCGATTTGTTTAATATCTTTGTACAAACGTTCCGTCGGTAGATTCTTTCTATCCATGATGATTGATCGCATAATATGAGCCGTTTCACGTGAAAACCAACATTGTGGATTCTGCGTAAACTATCGACCGGATCAGCCTAAGCAGGCCGCGCAGGCTAACCCGGACAGACACTTTTCGCCTCCTGTGGATTTTCTGTTTCAGGAATCATTTATCTTTACCTTTATCCCCCTGAGACGGAATGAGTCAATAATGTTGGTTTTCTCTGGGTCGATACATTACGCACATCCCATAATGTTGGTTTTATATTTAAACGGCTCATATGGCTGTCATGCTTTTCCTTATATGACTATAGAGAACACTTTAAAAGCTTCTCCGAAACTAGTAAATATTTTTAAATTCTTCTAGTACTAACACACTAGCCTGATAGAAAATAATTTGGCACGAATTTTGTCTTAGCGATTCTCTTCCATGATTTATTGAATTAATCCGATCCATTTAAACGTCGTCAGCAAAGCGGTGCAGCTCCTTACCTTATATCGTGTCCTCTCTACAACATATAATGTATTGAATGCTTTTAATTTGTTTAAACCAGAGACATATAAACAAATGTTGTTATACGTCTCTGTTTAAACTGAATAATTTGAGTATCTTATATGTTGCTAAGATCTGCAAAATGATAAATAAATGTTTTTGTTTTAAAGGTAATGGTAAACAGAAATACTAGTATATGAACAGTACTGGATGCTATAGGTTCCAGGAATAAGTAAAAATATGCGGAAGTATTTTCACGTGTCAACCTTAATGTATAAGATATGATAACATATTATGTATATGTATGTAATAAATGACATGCCATTTTCTGTTGTTTGTATACTTATATGTAGGTTTTACATGACTATGAGCTTTTATGCTTAATGTCAATTAAAGTTTCTGTTCTGTTTAGAGTAAGAACACTAAAAACTAAATAAGTTTTATTAAATCATGTGTGCGATACAGGAAGATCATGGTCACCCTGTTTACATAGTTTTAGACACAGATGGATCAGCATATGCGTCAACCATAAATCGTTTTTGATCGACGATTTACAATCAATGATATTAAAGGGAAATCATTATCAAAAAGATATTGCGTTAATTAATCAATCGGTGAACATGAAATATATGACTGTGTGATATAAAGTAGTAGTGATAAGATGCTTAGAAATTGTGGAAAGGTGGATATAAGTTAACTAAATGTTGCGATGTAGACATAATTAAGGGAGTCAAAGTTAAATAACAGTTACACTAACAGTCAGCACTAAAACTATCGCATATATATATATACATTGATGATTATTTTAAAGACAGTTTCATCCAATTTGCTCTGAAACAACACTTTTGTATACCGACGCAAAACTAATGGAACAACAGACACTCTTTTTATGCCACGGGTTTACTTAGAGTACATGTAAGAGTAAATTCATTGTAAAAATAAATGCGTGTTTGTTGCGGTTGTTTTTCCAAAATGTATTCCACAATTATCTCAGGAAACATGCTTAAATGTTAATGAATATATGTGTTATATATTTGTTTCTATGTATTATCAAATTATATTGCATCTCGTGAATGTTTTCGCATTTCGTGCACATATTGAGGCCGAGGATCTTGAATATATTTTGACAATTGATCATTCGACAAAATTAATTTTTCACTTTAAGTTCATGGCATTTAGTTAGAATTTTTAAAAGTCGGCCAATCTTTTTTTAAATATCATTATTACTATTATTATTAAACATCTTCTATTTCTTATCATCCACATCATAAAATCCGTAATTCATCGTAATATTTTGACAGACAGCATCTGGAATCACACAACGGCATATCAACAAAGGTGTACTTTTTCTATTGAGTTAAGCAAAGTATTCATTCCGTTGCCGTTTAGCGTATTCCAATTCACTTATTAATGTAAGGAAGTTAAGGAAACCAATGAGATAGTGTCTTTTAATATCTACGAGCATTTTACGAATCTCACTTTTCGAAATAGTTCATCCAATTCCTTATAACATTCAGAAAAGTAAGAGTATTTAATTATTTGCGTGTTTCGTCTTTTGTTTTTAGTGTTTCTTCGAAGAAGTTCTCTAGGAAGGTATCAAATAACTGATGGAGACGCCGTTTCAATGTGCGCAGAAAAGGACACAGTGATTGCATCAACGACTGACCTTCTGGTATCCAGGTCACTGGGTTTTGAATATTGCAATTGCGCATGGTTGTCGAACAACAGAAACGGATTCGTCCTACAGGAGCGAAGCTCGTGCTGGGGTACCTTTTCACCAGGCATTATATATTGTGGTTACGGTAAAGCTGATGTATGGTGCAGACTGTGACAGTTTCCGACAAAGCACCGATCTTTCTTTAGTTTAGTAACTGTATTTTAGTAAAGACAAAACTGTGAGATATGGAGTTACTTTCATTCTTTATCTTCTTTTACTCTTATCGCAGCATCTCTTCCATGTTTAATCAAGGTAAATGGCAATCGACGAAAATAATGCCAAGTAATGTCAATAAGGAAGAAAAGATCCGATATTTGAGTTTTACTTTGTAGCGTTATTAGCTCACATGAGCACGAAGTGCTCAAGGTGAGTTATTACGGTGCAATAGTTGAACTGCAACACAAATATATAACTTTATTGTTATATCTTTTCTATTATTATTTTGTTATACTTTTCCCCAGTAATTGGCTGCCAGTAAACAGATCAAACAAAAGGGGCTGCTCTAAATGTCAATAGCTAGCCCAACAAAAGCCCAAATTAGGCATCAAACTCAAAAATCAATAAATCAACTGTTCAAAATTAGGCTGCATCAAATACAACATTGCAACTAGCCTCCCCTGGGTATCGGAAGGAGACTGAAATGTCATTTCTAAAGTCATGAACACTTTTAACTTCGCTGGCCGCCAAACGAACCTGCCGTGACCTGACTTTACCAAGGCACGGACAGGTCGCAGCCAACAAAACTTCAATATTTACATTATGCACAACAAAAACTTCACTACCAGAGGACAGTTGAATCAAAAATAATTCATTCCCAAAACTAGATAAATGTATGCCATCAGTTTTGTACAGACTATTATTGACAATTTCAAAACTAGGGTGTCGAATATAGCAACCCCAAGGCTGAACTATTTTGTGAGCTGCAACATTATTGAGTTTATTGCGACAGCGATTTATTGCATTCAAGTCTGTAGAGAAACGCCATTGGGAACGAGGTAAAATCTGAGATCAAATAACAGTTTATTTCTCATTTTGTATAAACATAACCCGCCATACCCTTGCCACCATAGTTCTATATTAAGTCTGTTCAATGACAGTTGTGCTCCTCTAGGCCAGGATCAGCGAATGCCTGTCTAACAATGGATGACACAACAATCCAAACTTGCTTTATATCTACAATATACGTAGTTTTTTCGACTCCCAGGGCACCAATTCATGTTCAGAAATACAGACATCAATCAACTTTAAAATTACTAAACTCAGAATTCCTTATAAGGAAAGATATGTGTTTAGCGCCCTGTGACTTTCAAATAGTACACTTTAATGTCAAAAAGAAGCTTATTATTATAGTTATTTTATTTTTAATGAGCAATCATACTCAACTGAGGAACTTCTGTTATATTATTTCTAATGTATGACTTAAAAGCCTTCTATAATTTTTTAACAAAAAAATGATTGATGGGTTCTGGAACAAAATGGCTATAAATTGCACAATTTCCTGAGTAGAAGGAAGCCATGCTGTCTCAATACCGTATATGAAACGAAATGTTTCAAATTTAGATAGTCCCGTATTGTATGCTAGTTTGGTGTTGACTGAAACAGACTCGTCTATTAGTATGTAAGCTTCAGACTGCATACTTTTGATCGAATTCGCTCTGGTACTGGTTGAGGGTCTTGACTGGCATTTGGAGCTAGCTGTCGGAATCTGGACCACTGTTTCCGAAAAATAGAATGAGCAATTGTATTAAGTTTAGTTGAAATATATGTAGCCTTAAAGGTTATACTTTGCTTCATACATAATAAAATAAATTATCTGAGAAACTGTCATTAATCGTTTGGACTTTGTTGTCTGCTTATTTATATCTTGAACCAACCCCTGATTATCTATGTGATAAAAAGCAATTATTTTGCCTTGTGACCTATCGTCCCAAAGCATTACTGCAAGTAAAATGGGTATCATTTCATGAACTGACACATCTTTGAAAATAGCACTATCTGCTCACTCAGATGGCAATGAAAAAAGGACTATTCATTAGCAAAAAAGCATCCACATCCTGATATATCTGTGAAGAGAAAGAGTGTCTGATTGTCTAGCCATGTTTTTCCGGTATATGAGATATATCACCATGATTAACCAAGATTGCAAGCCACATATGTAAGTGCGAAACTCTCACTCTGCGGAAAGGTTTTTTGACCGTCATAAGTAAATCACAGAATCGACGTAAAACTGCACTACTACTACGGATTGCCATACCAAAGAAATTTAGCATTCCTACCAATGATTCTAACTCTTTCCCATAAATACGCTTTCTGCTAACCAGCCCAAGGAGAATGTTGAGCAATTGCTCAATTTTAGGCTCGGATATTTTAAACTTTATATTTGCATAATCTATTTTAAGACCAAGAGAAAACATTTTTGTTGTTGGGCCTTCAGATTGTTTCGTTGCCATAGGCACCCCCCAAATATGAGCAAGAGCTTTCGAATGTCTTGACTAAAAGCTGACATTCTTGACCTTGAGCTTGACCAGCCAAAATGAAATCATCAAGGTAATGCTCCATGGTGTACCTCTTTGATCTAAAAGTCACCAACCAGTGTAGAAAAGAAGAAAACAGCTGAAAGATCTTACATAAAATTTTACATCCCATTGGAAGTGTTTTTTCTATGTAGTATTTGTCTTCAAAACAAATGCCATGAAGATGAAACTATCCTGGATTAATAGGGAGCAGACGAAACGCTGACTTAATATCTCTTTTGGCCATTAGAGAGTTCTTGCCAAGGATACAAATTAAACTGAAACTTTATCAAATTTCGTATATGCTACAGAGCACAAACTATGATCTATTTTTTATTAACACTAGAACCATCCGGGTATAAAAGGTGTGTAATCAAATTTGGTACATTACCTATTGGAGATACCTTTAAATGTTGACTTGGAGGACGTTCAGACGTTCATCATACGACCTTCACTTATTCTTTATATAGCTTTTCTTGAATTATTTCTGGATAATCCTTGGCAGACTTTAAATTTTCACAATGAACACCAAGTTGTGACCCTGCACAGCTCAGACGAAAACCATAACTTATATTTGTGGGTGATCCCCAAAGCATCTCAAGCACTGATGAAGGTAACCACATGCTGGACGCAAACATGTCCCTCTAAAGTTAGTCATAGCACTTGGACATGAATCTACCACTTGATTGTTGGTCAACATTTACCTGCACTGGTGATTTTGCACTTGCATGTATACAAGTCATAATTCATTATAAATAAATGCTCAACAGCAATTTGGGTCTAATGACATCCGATGCCGAAACTGCTCATCATAAAGAGGCAAACCAATGCCACCAAAACGCTTCTGAGCAGTATGTATCAGGTACATGTACTTCATAAAGTCTTGCATTGCTTCTGGGTGAGCAGAAAGATAAATGCTTGCATAGACAAGAACGACATCAGTCCAGGACTCAATACTTAAACTTGTTGATTTTTTTTCCTGTAAAATTATTTGCCTGAAGAGTCTACAGTTAGCATAGAGGGATGATTGTTTGTTTTGATTTTCAAAATCATCTTTCAGTGTCAAAGTATCAATGTTCACACATGCTAAGTCGACATGTTCCCCTATGGGTAAAGCCAAAGAAGGAACAGGTGTCAACAAACTACCTTGCGATCCTTGACATGGTCCCAACTGACACAACTCCGCATCGTTTTCATTAGCACCAACAGTTTTCCTCTTCGGAGGCATTACTACGCCGAATTTTGGAGAATCAATTATGAAACCAGAAAAAAAATAAACTAAATATGAAAGCGAACAAATATCTACAATGAAAACATGACAACTAATCTATCAAAACATGCTAGAAAAACATGCAGAAAATCTCAAATGTATCTTTTCACATTCACATTGAGACAAGTCTCCTTGCGATGATTCCGGTATTTAACAGAGTAATACATGAGTGAATCTCATATTAAAACGTTAACAGACAATGAAATGAAGCGTATCTTATACGTCATTTGATACGATGATATGTATTTCAAACGACTTTAATATAAATGATTTACCTCGTGGGATTTAAAAAAACGATTGAAGTGTAGAAATAGCATCAATTATGAGAAACACCCGAGTGAAGACAAAACACTCACAAAGGCAGAGGCTGACAGAACCATAATGGGATTTCTTCAAGCCATAATGATTGGTAAAAAACATGGCCACCAGGGGGAGGGGCTTTTTTGCTTTTTATGTCTATAGTGGAAAAATCTTCTCCTACGAAAGTGTAAGACCGATTTTCATACAATTTTGTAGGAATGTTCTTTGGATGACGACCCTCTATCAGATGTTTTCAAGCCATGTTGATTGGTAAAAGAATATGGCAGCCAGTGGCGGGTCGTTTTTGCCTTATATGGCTATAGTAGATACTTAAACAAATCTTCTCTTCCGAAAGTATAAGGCCGATTATCAAATAATTATGTTGAAATATTCCTTGGGTGACCCTTTATCAGATTCCTACAAGCCGTTTTGATTGGTAAAAAATATGGCCGCCAGGAGGCGGGACTTTTTTTTGCCTTATATGGCTTTAGTGGAAACGTAAAATTCTTCTCCTCTGAAAGCGTAAGGCTGATTTTCAAATAATTTTGTAGATATTTTTCTTGGGTGACCCTCTATCAGATTGTTTCAAACCATGTTGATTGGTCAAAAAATATTGCCGCCAGTGGGCGGGGCTGTTTTGTCTTATATGGTTATAGAGGAAACTTTAAACATATTTTCCTCTGAAAGTGTCAGGCTGATTTTCAAATAATTTTGTCAAAATGTACCTTGGCTGACGTTCTATCAGATTCCTTCAAGCCATTTTGATTGGTCAAACAACATGGCCTCCAGCGGGCGGGGGTTGTTTTGCTTTCAGAGGAGAAGCATTTTACGTTTTATAGTCAAAACTTTAAAAAATCTTCTTCTCCGAAAGTGTCTGTTCGATTTTTAAATAATTTTGAAGAAATGTTTCTTGTTTGACCCTCTTTTAGATTCCCACTAGCCATGTTGATCTGTCAATAAACATTATTAGGGATTTTTTTATAACACTTTCTTACACAAAACAAATCTGCAACAGACGAATTTGAAAACATCTAGGAAATAAATGGAACATCTGTAAATGAAGGTATCATTACTAATTTTGAGCAATTTTTCTAATTTTGTCACATTGTTTTGAATTCGTCTGCTGCAGAGGCATCATAATGCGCCTGTATTTGGGAAAAAGGTTAAATAAATACATGTACATTAGTTTTCTTCCATACATGAGACAAAGCATGTAGGACAGACAGCCGACAAAGACATTGTGATACCATGTGTCATCCTGCCAAACTATTTTTGAAAACATAGTGACAAAAGGAGAAATTGCACAAAACGTGCAATTTCTCCTTTTGCCACAATGTTTTGTACTGATAATCACATTACTAACCATCATGGCAACACCAACTTCTACAAATTCAAATATCATTAGTTTATTTCAGCCGTGAAGAAAAAAGACAACCAAATGATAATTTTCAATCAGTGTATTCCCTGATCATCATGCGCTTTCACACAATCTGATCTGGATCTGTAATATTCGCGAATAGTTCACAGACGTTTTAAAGAAGCCTGTTTACATTCAGTGTAAATTTCGAATATATATATCATGAAGTACGAATATAACTTTTTCCACACTACATGTAGTCACGAACACTCGAGGGTGTTTTACTTAAACATGGCTCGTGTGAACTATACTTTTATATACATCATATATATAAGCTTTTCCAAGCTACATGCAATATTTCGAGAATATTGTGAACAGGCAAAAGGAGAAATATGCTGACGATGAAAAATTTAACTTGTTTTGAATTCTTTAAACAAATTGAAATTATTTATTTTTGAAAACAATATCTAAACTGCAACATAACTAGCAGTGTTGAATTCTGTTTGATCTGTTATTCAAATATAAAAGCATATACTTAACTTATCAGTAGTTAATCTATCGTTGAGAAAGCCTTTAGTGAACTTATGTATATTGCATGATTTTACAGAAATCAATAACTAGCAGTATTGAATTCTATTTGATCTGTTATTCAAAAATAAAAGCATATACTTAACTTATCAGTAGTTAATCTATCGTTGAGAAAGCTTTTCGTGAACTTATTTATATTGCAAGGTTTTTACAGAAATCAATAAGGTGCTTTTATCATGCAATTTCTTGAAACATCTGTGTATTTAATATGGTGTTTAAGAATACAAAAATTGAGAATGCTTTTTAGAAAACTCAAGTGAGCTATCGAGGATCATCTTGTTTTAATAGCCATACATATAAATATACTATGGACAGGAACATGAGTCCCAAACAAAGAGAAGGGTCGCTCCATGCGAACATTGACCGATGGATCATACATTCTTCTCTTCTGTTTGCTCCGGTACAAGTCAGGATTATTTATTGTAATTTCAACTATTTGTTCACAACAAATCGAAATGTAAATGCTTCATATAAGAATGTTCAAAACTTCTGTGGAAATGAATCTTCCCAGTGCATTCTAATATACATTAAACACTTTTAAAATGTACCATGAAACGTTTTGCGCGCATGCACGGGAGTTGCCTCGTTCGGTGAAGTACTCACCCTGAAAGTTCCGAGCCTGGGACTGGCTGCAAGTTTCCTTCTCCCCATGACAGCTAAATCATCATACCAATGTTGCTTTTTCAAAGGTATAGACCAATTGTACATGAGGTTATCAGATAGAGAGATCGAAGGACAATATAAATGGTCGAACGATGGGACATTACAGCTGTTTCAGGGTTGGACAACAGACTAGCCAAGCGGTTGTTCTACTAAAAATTGGATAGCGATTACAGCGTATCGTAGCTGCAAATGGGCTGATGTGAAATGTGATATAATTTTTTCATTTAATTTGTGAGAAATAACCTTTCATCTGAGCTGTAATCCAGGACAAGAAATAACTCTATCGTATGGGTATTACCTTACACAATTAACTCTATCGTATAGGTATTACTTACACAATTATATCTATAGTATTGGTATTACATTACACAATTAACTCTATAGTATGGGTATTACATTACACAATTAACTCTATCTTAAGGGTATAACTTTACACAATTAACTCTATCGTATGGGTATTACATTACACAATTAACTATATAGTATGGGTATTACATTACACAATTAACTCTATCGTATGGGTATTACATTACACAATTTACTCTATCTTATGGGTATTACATTACACAAATAACTCTATCGTATGGGTATTACATTACACAATTAACTCTATAGTATGGGTATTACATTACACAAATAACTCTATCGTATGGGTATTACATTACACAAGTACCTCTATCGTATGGGTATTACATTACACAATTAACTCTATAGTATGGGTATTACATTACAGAAATAACTCTATCGTATGGGTATTACATTACACAATTACCTCTATCGTATGGGTATTACATTACACAATTAACTCTATAGTATGGGTATTACATTACACAAATAACTCTATCGTATGGGTATTACATTACACAATTACCTCTATCGTATGGGTATTACATTACAAAATTACCTCTATCGTATGGGTATTACATTACACGATTAACTCTATCTTATGGGTATTACATTACACAAATAACTCTATTGTATGGGTATTACATTACACAATTAACTCTATCGTATGGGTATTACATTACACAATTAACTCTATCTGATGGGTATTACATTACACAAATAACTTTATCGTATGGGTATTACATTACACAATTACCTCTATCGTATGGGTATTACATTAAACAATTACCTCTATCGTATGGGTATTACATTACACAATTAACTCTATCGTATGGGTATTACATTACACAATTAACTCTATCTTATGGGTATTACAATACACAATTAACTCTATCGTATGGGTATTACATTACACAATTACCTCTATCGTATGGGTATTACATTACACAATTACCTATATAGTATGGGTATTACATTACACAATTAACTCTATCGTATGGGTATTACATTACACAATTAACTCTATAGTATGGGTATTACCTTACACAATTAACTATATCGTATGGATATAACCTTACACAATTAACTCTATCGTATGGGTATTACCTTAAACTATTAGCTATATCGTATGGGTATTACCTTATACAATTTACTCTATCGTATGGTATTACATTACACAATTAACTCTATCGTATGGGTATTACATTACACAATTAACTATATAGTATGGGTATTACATTACACAATTAACTATATCGTATGGGTATTACATTACATAATTAACTATATCGTATGGGTATTACATTACACAATTAACTCTATAGTATGGGTATTACCTTACACAATTAACTATATCGTATGGGTATAACGTTACACAATTAACTCTATCGTATGGGTATTACCTTAAACTATTAACTATATCGTATGGGTATTACCTTACACAATTTACTCTATCGTATGGTATTACATTACACAATTAACTCTATCGTATGGGTATTACCTTACACTATTAACTCTATCGTATAGGTATTACCTAACACAATTAACTCTATAGTATAGGTATTACCTTACACAATTAACTCTATAGTAGGGTTATTACCTTACAAAGTTAACTCTATCGTATAGGTACTACCTTACAAAATTAACTTTTTCCCGCATACAACACATATGAAACATATGAAACAGACTACAATAAAAGTATGTATATTAAATTAGGGTTAATGAAAGATAACTATTTTTGATAAAGTTTAAGATATTTTGTCAATAGAGAACTAGAAAAGAGTCAACCTGAACCAGACCACTGTGCATTATAAGTATCGTGGCATATGCATTATATATGAACCATGGTCGTAGGGGTGTTTTTGACAAGTGGAGAAAACTACCATTTAGCATTTTTATACGGTTATGGGATCTAAATATTCACTGTACGTAATATATTTCTAGAATGCACTTCACTTTCTTTTTAGAAATCAGTGCGGTTGTGTATCAGAGTGCGGATATGCAGTGTCATCTCGATCTTCACTATTATGGTGGTAGATTAATCCGTACGGTTGGTTTTCTGGTAGCTCCAGCTCATATGTACCAGTATTTTCTCTCAAATTTAACAACCTATCTGACCACGTGTTTTCATAAAAAAATCACACATTTGATAAAAACAACAACACCATGTACAACCAAAATAGTAGTAATGGCTCCTTGCCTCCGTGGCTCTTAAGATTGTGGGGTAAGCAGTACCACGACTAACTCGCTAGTGTCAGAATATTGAACAGTATTACTGGTAACTTACCCAGGAAACTCCAAAATATAATTGAAATGTGTTGAAAGTGGCGTAAAACACCTCACAAACAAACTAACAATAATAATAATAGTAATAGTGAATAACGCGTGTTGATGAACAGCTGTCTAGGCATCAATACTATCTCATGTCATTTGAAGGAAGCTGCAAACCACGTAAAATATTCATTGACACTCTCGATTGATTGACTGGGGTTTAACGCCGTTTAAAAAAAAAATACTCACATCACGGCGGCCAGTTCACCTACTCATAGGTTTCCTAATTTTTTCACACCAGTAACCCACACATCATACTCTCCAAGCAACTGGTTGCTTTTCCACATAGACTGTGAGCCCATTGGTGAAAGACGAATGTCACAGTGATTTTTGTCAAATGTCGGAAAGAATGTTGGCCGAGCTAGGGTTCGAACTCACAACCCCTGGATTGACAACCCGCGTCGCTAACGACTGTACTTACCGGGGCTCGGTGACTCTCTCGAAATAAAGTCGCCAAAAGACTCTCTCGAAATGAAGTCGCAAAAAGTCAACTCATACATTTGTTTGTGTAAGTTGTGATTAATTGAGACGAGTTAAACGCCATTTTATTTGTATAGTTTTTTGCTTATAACACGGCGGACAGTTCACATAACTATATACAATTGACACTGTCTTTTGGCGGATCGATCGTTAATAAATAAATTATTTGTTTTGGTGATAGAGTCATTTGCAATGGAGTCCTGTGATTTACAACATACTTTACTAGCGACGATAACACTCTGGCACAAGTGAACATTTGAGCTGCTGAGGTTTGTATAATCACAGGCGTCCGAATTTCTATTACAGCAAAAAAATGCGGAAAATCACACGATACCTCGTTAAAATACACAAAAAGTCTCTCTATATTGTCTATACGCTTTGATAAAAATGATCGTAATGGTAATTTGGGGAATCCCGCATGTGCTACTAAAGATAGCCCCTCTATACGTCCATAAAGTGTAATAATAATGATAAGGTGTGCAACGGCATTTTACCCCCTCGCTCGATTCGGGCTATAATTTCCGCAGAAAAACGTCTAAAACGATGTAATACGTGTGTTTTCGTTTCAAAATATAAAATGACAATTATAAACATGTTTATCTATTATACACATACAGTGTCTGGCAAAGTAAATACTAAAGTACGAACATACATACTTCAATTATAAACATTTGTATCTATTATTGGTTCTCTCTTCTAGAGACCCTTAAAGTCGGTCTTCCTTTCTGTCCGTTTGTTTGTAAAATGTTTGTTTGTTTGTTTGTGGCAAACGTAGCGCCAAAACTATTCAACGGATTTCGACCAAACTTGGTAGGGATGAAGGGTCTAGGCTCTAGTTCTTTGTTGTAGTATGGTCGCCATAGAAACCACCGTTGCTATGGAAACGGGCGAAAACAGCTTTTCCTGCGAAAACTATCTCCTCCCACAGTTTTTCGAATTTAGAAACCACTCGGTGTGCGTTGTGTAGCCCCTCAGTTGTTACATCGAATGATCGTCCCAATTTTTGATCCGTCTCTTCGTTTTCTTAATATTTGAGTTGCGTAAGGGGTACCATTTCCGCGAAAAACACAGACACGTCAAAACTAAATATATCGACACAAAAAGAAACGGTTTCCTATTACCTGATCGCTGATTGGCTAAAATTCCGGACACGACCAAATATCGACCAACCAGAGAGCACTTCACATAGCCATTACAACTTCCGTTTCCCGTACTTTTACACGAGGAGAAGAAATATTCAAGTGAATTTGACGCTGTTCTCGCGACAACTCGATAGCTTGTTTTATTATTCGTGCGTTGTCGTGAGAGTAGAGACAAGAGAGAACCATCGTCGCAGTATGCTTGTACACATACAGTGTCTGGCAAAGTAAATACTAAAGTACGAACATACATACTTCAACTAAACAAACATCTATGGCGCAGAGCACACGATTCGTTTAAACATTTGTTTGATAGTTTTGCTCAGCCAGTATTGTGCGCCCGAATTATAGTTTGACATAAATTAATGTACACATGCTTGCTAAATAGGGCATACATCATACATTAACCTTGCAATCCTAAGTTTCACATATTTACCTATGCGAACTATTTATGTTATGATGTTTCGTGGTTTCAATAAAACGTTTCATCAAAACAAAAATATCATTAGTATTGTTTGTAAATGACTAGCTGTAGCTTACCCAGTGAAATTTGAAAAAAAGAGTATAAATTAAAGACAGTGCCGACCGGATAAAACTGTCGTGTATACCAACATTGCTTCTGACGTTGGAACTGATAAAATTAATACATTTATTATATACCTGTATATTTTCCGGCGCAAATACATGCAGATTGTTATGCGCAGTTCAGACACAACAGATTAGAATTTCGTATTCCACCTAGTGTAAATACGGAATTGTGCCGTCAGACAGTGCGCGGACTATTTTCAGCGAGGTTCCCGTTTTGAATCCTCGCGACTAGTAAAATATGCAGACAACCAGTACTATTTAGGAAAATCGTTTTTATTTCATGCATCGAAAACCTAGCGTCACATTTAATAAAAACCCGCAAATAAAGATTGTGTTGTCATTTTCTCCCACAAAAAAATGAAAATCTAATTTAATGATGCAATTGGGCACTACCTACGTATTAGAATACTTTCTAGGGGCGTGGCCTAAGTATTTTAGTAAATATTCATTTATCTTTTCATTTCACGATTAAAGAATTGTTATCCAAATTAAAAAAAATGAAACTGTATATTTCTTTCTTGTTTTGCTTTTAGTAGATTGTAGGTATATAATAAAAGAAATATTACGTATGTATACAATTACTTGTAGAATATAAATAATACTTTAGGACTAGATCAGAGCTAGTCTGTGAAGCACGTGTGCTAGTTTCGGTATACATTGCACGCACCACACATGATTATAAAAAGTATTTTGTTCGTTTATTTAACATTGTATTTTACACCGCTACAAACAATTGTTCAGTTATATCACGGCATTTCATGGGTAATATACTAGTACAGGTGAGCCATTTATCCTGGCACCAGCTAGTCAGTCGTACTACTTATCCCACAATCCCAAGAGTCAAGAGGAAAAGACATTACTTTCGAGTATTTGATATGACCCGGCCGGGGATCGAAGTCGCAATCTCCAACACCCGAGGCGAACGCTGTACCACTACACCACCGAGGCAGTACTATGTTTAGTTTACATTAGGCATCGGTCAATCTAAAGATTCGTAGCAGTAGAAATGAGGTCTCAATGCATATCAGTCTTTTACACGCTTGATTCGCATCTGGAGAAATGGAGTCTCATTGAATCCCAGTCTTCATACACGTTTGATTTGCATCAGGAGAAATGGGGTCTCATTGCATCCCAGTCTTCTACACGTTAATTGGTATCAGGAGAAACGGGGTTTCATTGTATCCCAGTCTTCATACACGTTTGAGTTGCATCAGGAGAAATGGGGTCTAATTGCATCCCAGTCTTCACACACGTTTGATTCGCGTAAGGAGAAATGGGGTTTCATTGTACCCAAGTCTTCACACACGTTTGATTCGCATCAGGAAAAAATGTGTTTCGCTGTATCCCAGTCTTCATACACGTTTGATTCGCATCACAAGAAATGGGGTTTCATTGTATCCCAGTCTTCACACACGTTTGATTCGCATCAGGAGAAAGAAATGGGTTTCATTGTATCCCAGTCTTCATACACGTTTGATTCGCATCACAAGAAATGGGGTTTCATTGTATCCCAGTCTTCACACACGTTTGATTCACATCAGGAGAAAGAAATGGGTTTTATTGTATCCCAGTCTCCATACACGTTTGATTCGCATCAGGAGAAATGGTGTCTCATAGCATTCCAGTCTTATGCACGTTTGTTTCGCATCTGGAGAAATAGGGTCTCATTGTATCCCAGTCTTCATACACGTTTGATTTGCATCCGGAGAAATTGGGTTTCATTGCATCTCAATCTTCATACAGGTTTGATTCGCATCAGGAGAAATGGTGTCTCATAGCAGCCCAGCCTTCTGCACGTTTGTTTCGCATCAGGAGAAATGGAGCTTCATTGTATCCCAGTCTTTATACACGTTTGGTTCTCCTAAAAAATTCCTGTTTTCTATTCCAATGCAAGTCAACACATTTCAGCGCTTAACTGTCATACTTAACCCTTTCCCACATATGACAAACATGCAGCATACGACTTTGAGAAGTATTTGGCAAATATAAGAAAAGTATCTATCAACTTAAGTATAACTATTGACTGTAACTGAACGCATTGTGGCAAAGAGAGCAGTTTCTCGTGTTGCCTATATCTTTCACTGCAGTTACATCAACATGCAGTCTTAACATTGACATTTTGAATTTTTATGTAAAAAACATAAACACATTATAACAAACCTAATTTAACCTTGCTACTAAATTATTTAGCTCTTTCAGCGCCAATGATAATTTTGAGGTTTTGCTAACAATACAAATTCATATAAGTCTTCTAGTAACGAGAAATGGGTTGCAACTGTATTCGAATGATATCGAAACTGTGACACACGCATGGACGGTTATAAGATCTAAACACGAGTTCGAAGCACGAGTGTTTGAGATTTAATAACATACCATTCAAGTGACATGTTTTTTATAGGAAAGTGTGCAGCGGATTATTGCTCCTATTTTATATTTTTCTAATGAGGTTGTTTAAATAGTGCAAGAGTTTAAGACTGAATAGAGTTACGAAAACCACGTACAGTAACTGTAACATCGCAAGTTCTCCGGCAGAAAGATTACACATTCGTGACATTTAAAATAAATTACTTCTACGTTATTCACTGTGACAGTTTTAAAATGTATACACTGAAAAATTCCAGTTATTCATTAAAAGGAATATAATCAAAGTACTGAAAATGCTTAACGTAGTGATCAGTTAAGAGGATATGCAGAAGTGCATATAGAAATATTTATCTAATAAAAATCCCACCATGACAGAGAAGTAATGATGCATCAGCAAGAATGAAATATTTCCAAGATCATAAATTCTTGTTGGTCTCGTGAAAATTAATTGATCCCAACGCCGAATATATCATTCGGTCCACAAAGTACTTTTTTTTAATTATCATATTACCCAATAGCTCTACGGGAAACCCAACAGGAATATCATGACAGTACAGTGTCATCCTATTTATCGACTGTACTGAACCAACTGATTCATTCAGTGTAATCTACCAAAATAGTTGTGTTTCGAATGATTTTCGGCTTTTTCATCTCCAGTATTGTACTTTGATTTCTGTGTCTGTTAAATGAAATTGATTACAGGCTTCTATTTTGACTGAAAATTTGTATAGAAATGAGCAGATTTATATAAAAAAAAATACCTAAACCAATAACAATGGAATAATGTACAAAGGAGTTTGGCATCTCCAAAACAGAGGGCAAGCGTGGTCCTGATTCGATCACCTGAGTTATAGTTATATAGCAAATGTGTAACTCTTGTATCGGAAAAATTAAATCAAGAGCTTGAATGAAAGACCTAGGAGTGGACAGTGTTAATGAAACTTACACAAAAAAGGACATGTGTTATGATATTATATCTTTGAACAGTTTGTAAGACGACCACCAAAGTATTATTCCCGTGAAGCTTTGTTGATATCAGTCCAATGGTCTGGGTGGAGATTTTGTTTAAATCTTAAATTTCATTTTACACCTTTTCTGCTGCAGCTTGCAGTTTACATTTCAAACCAATCAAAATGGCATGAACAAATTAAGAAGAGGGTCACTAAAGGAACATTTCCACTAAATTACAATTGTATTCTGAAATCAGACAAAAACCTAAAAAGAAAGGGAACTATTAAGTTTTCGCATTTTGCCCCTTTTTATGAATCCGTCTGGCTGCCATTTTTATCAACCAACCAAAACGGATTAAGAAAATATTGCAGAGGGTCCCTCAAGGAATATGTGTACTCAATTATCTTGGAATCTGACAAGCGGATTCAGAGAAGAAGAATGTTACAGTTGAGGCATTGTACTCCCCAGCAACAAAAATGTGTTAATGATTTATGTCTTTGGTCAAATGTTAAAAAGAACAATCAGATGAACATTCCTGTGAAGTTTTATTGACATTTGCCCAGTTGATTAGGATGAGATGTCAATTGAAGCTAAAAGTTCAGTTTACCCCTTTTCTTAATTCGCCTGGTAACTATGTCTTTCAACCAATCAATATGGCTTTTAGAATTATGAAGAGGGTCACTGAAAGAACAAATAAGACAAGCACTTTTATTAGAATAGACTTTTAAAATGTTGTCAATTTGTCCTTTTCTGATGCCGCCTCGCTCCTTCTTTTTCAACCAATTAATATGGCTTGAACAATTTCCGTAGAGAGTCACTGAGGAACATTTCTACTAAATAACCTTGGAATCGGACATGAATTTCAAATATTGGGATTTAACTTCCTTTCTCAGATACCGCACAAACAAGAATTCTACATATATCTTTTGAACATAATTAAGGAAAGGACCGCCAAAAGAACTTTAGTTTTTTTTGGTCGAGTAGATAAGGATGACATGTCATTTGAATCTAAACGTTCAATTTTCCCCTTTTAAGATGCCATTTGGTTTCTATGTCTTTCAACCAATCAATAAGACTTTAAACATGTTTGCTTAATTATCTTGAAATCAGACAAGCACACTCATACAAATGTAGTTTTAACATTTTGTCAATTTGCCCTTATGCCGCCTGATTGCCGTTTTAACAACCAATCAATAAGAATAAGAACATTATATTGGTATCAGACAAGCTCATTCAGAGGAGAATATCTTTAGAAATAGGGCAAATTTCACCCTTTATGATGCCGCAGCAAGTTCTCAGTAGAGACAAAATATACCGCGTAATTGCTTTTGCCACACACTTTTAAAAATTGGTCAGCTGCAGATGCGTGACAAAGGGTCTGTATATGTGGGTAAGTGTTGATATCTCGGGTTTATTTTTTTGAATATTTCAGACTAGCATAGAAAACAGTGTGACAAAAGGAGATATATAGGATCCATCATGAGTTTTCTTTGGAGATCAAGATTTCTTAAATGAGTCTAGAAAAAGACGGTTATTAACCGAGCCTCTTGGCGAGGTTAATAAATATGTTTCTCAACTAGTTATAATACTAGAGGGAACAAAGAGTTACAATTCATAAAGGGTAATATGTTCAAGCAGTCGTACAAACGCAGTGTATGAGGGAGGGGTTGTTATGATATAATTATCCTATATTACACTTAGATATGATATTTACGCATTCAGAGACTTGTAAAACATTTTGGTTACCTAGAATAAATGGATTTTTTTTCTTTGCATTCTGAATTCAGTCAAGATTTGTTTGCAATATTTTTTTTGCGTACTGAATTTTGTAGAAATGGTACTCTAAGTCATATACATCACGTGACTTCAAAACTTTGCCTTAAACTATGGTAGTCTTCCTATCGCATTTCTACCAATAACAAATCTTGAATCTTTTAACTGGGTGAAAACTTTCAACGGAGCTCTTTCTTCTTTCTTGCGTTACCTTTTTGGAAGATTTTCATGTTTGCCTTGGTGACATGATGTATCGCAGCTGCAAATATGACATTTTCACTGTGTTTCTTAGGTTTGGTTGAATCTAGTCAAAAATCCAAATGAAATCAATATCTTGTAGACAATCTAGGGGTGTTCTTTTGTCCTCCTAAGTGTTTAACTTTATTTAAAAGTTAGATAGGGGTCATATAGGATTCAATTGTTAGTATCTATGCCAATTTTAAGAAAGATCTAGAAGAAACTCTACAGGATGCGAATTAGACCTAAACATGGTGATACTTTGTCAGAATATTTGTCGTGAAGATACCTAGACTACAGTCTAGTATGTTTCATATCAAGCCAACGAATAGGTCACTAAGAAAGCCCTTGTGGATCATCTAGACATAATGATGAAACTCTGTCAGAATGTTTGTCTTGATAATATCTAGGCTTTGTTTGAATATGGATCATATCGGGACAATAACTAGGTCACTAAGCTAAAATGAAGAAATAACTCGTGGGCATTTAGGAGGCCTTTCTATTTTGCACTGAAAAACGTAAGACTGGTTTCAGTGATATCAAGGGCAAATTTGAATATGTAATGTTATCACATACTCTGTATAGCTTGTATATGCCTATTCATGGTGTCCACTTTGACATGTAGAAGCATCTGACAGGTGACGATATTTTAAAAAGACAGAGTCCGGGTGCGATACCGTAACTCTCTCCGAAAAGATCCCTTGGTTGTTTAACGTGCTCAATGTAAACCACTAATACACGCGAGGCCAGTTTTTCTGGCTATGACCCGTACTTGAATAATAGGTGAGTTGGAGACCCTCAGCACCTCAGAAATGTCCATAACCCGGACCAGGAATTTAACCCATGCCAGCATGTTAACCACGAGACCAATCGGTCACTCAATAATATTGATCATTTCCTCTTAAAAAGTAAGTGATACAATCAAGTTTATGAAACAAGTAGTGAACTCTCTACAGGCCACACTTTTTCCTCGATCTTGATTATTATTGTTAAGAATATTTGTCTCTTAGTTTGATCTTCGGTCAGGCCAATTCTTTGCCTATAGGTTTATCAAACAACTTTTAAAAACCAAATTGCTTAAGGAGCACCTTATCATACAGACAGCAAACAGTTCTTAGGTGAACGTTACTTGGTAAAATACTTATGTTAAGATACTGCTGTTTGCGGCATTGCTGAAGTAAATTCGATTGTCTTTTCAAGGCTAATATTCAACGCTGTGTACCAAATGACTCTTGTGGTTTGTCTTTATATTCATACGCTTTACGTCGAAAAAGTATTCGTTACAGTTACTTGATATTTTTCAAATCGAAATGATAACTGTATGTATTCCTATACTGGTTGACAAAGTAAAGCTTCAAAACAACCCTAAACTGCAACATTATTGATTCCTATAAGGAGTTCGTTCTTCTTTATTTTCGACAACACGATCTTAATTGCGATCAATGACTCATGTGTATCTGGCCATCTCATGGAATTAACCTATTTACGTTCAATAGTGCAATTGTAGTACTCAGTTCGAACCGTAAATAGTATGAATATTTGTGTTTCCAGATGCACGTTTTCAACATCGACTGCGTAATTCCAAAGTCAATCACACTTTGCATTCGTATATGTTAAATATTCAATAGTAAGTTTGCACTACTTTAAAGTGAGACTACGTATTGACGGTTGTACAATCGACATCTGTTGAAAAGTGATCGCAAAAGTAAGCTCAATTGCTTCGATTAATCTGAAACATGTTAACATATCTTTTCATAAAAGTATTATTTAAGCGCTCAATAACAAGTAATTATCGATTTAAGTATTCAGTAACGGTTTACAAACTAAAGTTAGGGCCATAATCCATGATATATAACAATGTATCCTTACAATAGGCCTTTTGTATTATGAACATACGTAAATTCTACTTTGATCCAATGGAATATGTTTATGTCTAAATGATAGAATCTCTACTATAACAGTATACTTTGTCAATAATTTGTTAGTTTATAATAAAACAGTAAATAGTGTTACTATTTTGTGTTGATTGAAGTATGAATTGGCGAGTATCTTAAGTCTAAACAAACAATAGCGACTTACACATTAATGACATGATAACGTGACAAATGGGTATAACTCAAAAGGTATACCTTGATATGTTCAAATTCTCTATTCAAGTTAATGAAATTATTCCATCATTACAGGTGCCGTGAAACTGTCATCAAATTGTTCGATGGAAAAGGATGTTGCAGTGTACCTCTTTGTTAAGAGTTGGTTAGGGTTCCTTTTCTGGCCGATCATCCTAGGCTTTGTGAAAAAAGAGATGATTCGCAATGCCTTGAAAAACATATTTTATGAAGTATTCCTATTCGTCACCTCGCTGTTTGGTTTTATTTGGTTAATACTAGGTAATATTAGCTACTACGATTTTCTAAGGCACCATGAGCCCGTATATAGGGAAAAAAAGACAAGTAGGCATGCCCTAACAGTATACGTTCAGATCAGCCTGTTCTTCTGCTCAGTCTATTCATAAGTGACACAACCTAGCAGATGTGTTGATACGCGTGGTTTAGTAATATCTTAACAGTTTAGATATATATCTGATTGTATAGATTCACATGTTGATCAAATCTACAAGTTTAACAATACCTAGCTTGTATTTTTGATTATTATTATCCAGGTAAATTAATGTAAAATACGTTTTACACACGTTTTAGTTATATTCACTTCAGGAATTATTGGAAATGTTTAACTAATGTTTATTTATGAATATGAAGCAGACATGGTAGGGTAACACATAGTATTTGCATATGATTATCTTTGTGTAAAGAAGTCGTCTGGATATATTACTTTTGATTCTTTTGGAATTTGAAATTTGGAAACGTGTATTTTATCACACATCCCATTATTTAATAACACTATTTTGAATCTGTCTGAAAACAATCGTGCAAAATAATTCAGTTCGAAGTTATCTGGTGTTTATTTCTATATCGCATTCGCTTATAGTCTGAAAATATACAATCGCTAAAGGGATTTATAATACGTATTTCTTATTTTTTCTGTAATTAATGTCAGTTTGGTTGTGCGTTTTTGAAGGTAAGTGAGAACATTGATCTTTTTCTTTTTTAGGAAGTACATGGATCTTCGCAAAACAACAGAACATAAGGGACTTCTGTCCTGAAGAAGCGAATCCAAATGCGACACACCTTTGGACTGCAGATTTCATTAACTTTGCAATAATTATAACAGTGCTGGATTGGGCATTTGTAACCGCTTTCTTGTTTTTCTTCCCATATTTTCTCTTCGAAAATAACGATGATGTAGACAGTAATAACGGTGATTTTTAAGAACGCGAGTACAAACTGTATTGTGCTTCAACGTTTTATTTTTAATCAAATCGTATTATACAGAGAACTTATAACCATATGTCAAGGATGCACAACAACAGGGTTTTTAAAACCCTTTGACTGATTGGACCGAATTTGTGAAGAGCCTGGCTATTACAAGCATCTGTTCAAGCTCTGTTGTGCTAGCTGCATAACATGTTTAACTTGATATTCCTAAAATCCATTATGGACTCTTTCCAAAGCTGGAGAAGTCAATTTCAAAGGTAGTCTTGAAATAGTCAGATATCATTTTACACTATATTCTTTAGATGGTTGTTTGCCTAGCAAATCGGTCATATTGATACGTCTCGCCTGTGCAGGGTGCTAGCCTGCACCAAGTCAAATAATTATTATCAGCATGGTAAAACATTGCGGAAACAGTTGTATCACTCAATGCGAAGGATAGGAACTGTCACCCCATTGATTAACAGCGATCATCTTAAGTCGTGAATCTTAAAGGGTACAATACAATAAGTGTATCAGCGATAAGTACCATCTATGTGTCATACCGAACAGTGTGGAAAAAGTAGGTGATATCTGTTTGATAGCTAGTGCTTTTTCCACTCTGTTTACAGTTTGCCTGTTTGCCGGTCATCGGTATGCTATTGTGCGAGTTGTTTTATTTGTGTAATCGTATTTATAAATCATGTTATTGTTAAGGGTACTCACTCGTTGTTGCGACAGGACGTGGAATACCCCATTTGTGCATCCTTTAGTCGTTGTTGTATTTGACAGACACCACATTTATAATGTGCAGATGACACAGTTTGAGTCACGGGCCATCTGACATTGACAGTTACATCATGTCTGTCGATATATGTCTCCAAGGTAGGCAGCTTATCATTAATCGTTGACTGTATCGAGTTCCAACGTTGTTTACTTGGATATTGGCGAAATGAGGTCGAGTCACATGCATCCGCGAATTCACATTACTTTCATGTTAATTCTACTCGCGGTCTTGGGAAAACTATCTAGTATGAGCTAACGGTTAAATTCAATCTAAAACAATACATTTTACCAGTCAGTGAAGTCTGATTTTGTTTTTCCTTAGCGCTGGAATTACGAAAACATCATCCACGCCTTATTGTTTACACTCCAGCAAGTTGCCATTGTTACGGTGCATTGTGGGAATGTTTCTGTTGAGTCATCGACACAGAACATACCTCGCAATATCAACGGAAAACTGCCCTATATTATCTTAAACTGGTACATAGTTAATTTGTTTGTGCTTGAGTTTCGTAAAGTAAGAGAAACCCTTTTCATTTAGAGTGGAAACCTTTTCGGGACCTTTGTTGCTCTGTGGACAGAATATTGCTCACTTGTGACCGATTGGGTCACAATGGACATTTTCTGGTCACAGATGTGACCGACGAGCCGCTGTGACCAGGCTCGCGACCTTTGTGTCCCGTTAACGGTCACAATCGCTGTGCGGCTATAAAAGGACGTAAACTTTGGTCACAAAACACTATAACAATGTTGAAAGGAGATAACAGTGTCAGCTCTCCAAATTGCTTTATGCCGAAAAGCGAGGGTAAAGAAACCCATTACTACGACGACCACAAAACACTCTCATTCGAACACGAGTCCAGGTTAGATACATCCAAGTCCACTGCATTACAATTTCAATTATAGCATAGAGTCCAGTTTAATTATCTCTAAGTTTAGAGATTCATTATCAATTAAGTAGTCTACACATGCCGTATATTCCATACGTCTGAGCTGATTGTTAGAGGTACTAAGCATCATTGACATTCGTATTATAAATGGTATTCCACGGTCACTCAGTTGTTATTATCGACTTTATGAGAAAGGATTCAATCCAAGGGAAGTAACTACGGTCTGGTATTGGGACGATACAAGCACAGTTACTCCTCTTTGTTTTCCACATTCAACGTTATTAAGCAGAATTAAAGGAAAACTAAAGAGGAACACGTTTACGTTCGTAAGTATTCGGGGGTTTGTGTTTAAAGTGGAACAAGTCACGTTCGTAAGTATTCGTGCGTTGTTGTATGAAGGGGAACACGGTAGGTTTGTAAGTGTTCGTAGGTCAAATAGTTAATTATGCACGACGAGGGTATATAAATTAAACACAGTCAATGTATATAGGTAGACACGGTACGTTCGTAAGTGCTCGTCGTTTGGTGTGTATAGGTAAGAGTTAGCAAATGTTCGTGGGAAGATGTTTATACGTAGAAACTGTGTGATTTTATCTAATGTCCCTTCTCATTTCCTTGTCTAAGTATAGTAGTAATATTGTTTTTGATGTGTGCACTAAAGTGAATGAATTAACTTTGCTAATGTTCTAACATTTTTCAAATTCTTGATATAAAGATATCGGTTCTATTCAATACAATCGAACTAATTTGTCTGTTAACACATCATTTTGGTAAATCACGTAACAAAGCCCTATTTGAAAGATATCGGACTTCACAATATTATGATACTTGATGTTTCTTAACCCTTTCCCTCATACCTTTTTAAGTCTCTTATAACTCTGTTATAGAATGCCTTTATACTTTGGAATGTTATACGGCCTCAGTTGTGTAATGGAAGAATGTATGCCTAGGTACGAGTGCTAGCGCGTTAGATCCTCGGCCAGGTCATACCAAATACTTTAGAAACATGGTAATTATGGCTTTCCCTCCTTTGCCCTCAGGATTGTGGATGAGCTGACGCGCTAGTGTCAGGATAAGTGAACCAGCAATACTAGCATACCCAGGAACCACCGTCATATAGCTGAACAATTATTTTAAATCGGCGTAACATATTTCTATTGTAGTGTTAAGTGAACGCAGACATTGTCATTGACAGTTTCAAAAAAGGTCACTCGTATTTCCAACATAAAACATTATTAAACGTTTAACGCAATATATACACGGACTTTTCGAACATGCTAGACACAAATGTGCCTGCGCCGGTACGAAGTCAAATCACTTTCTAGTCGAAACCAGGTCATTCCAACTTTGTACAAAACAAGTGTTTGCCGCTAATCATAAAAAAAGCCGCAATATTTCGTTTCACAATGAAAGAAAAGTACATTTAAAACCAGAAACATTTGAAAATTAAATGATACACAACATCACAGCATGGTGATGGGTTGAGGTCTCGTTAAAACAGTAATATGGATAGCGGTATTTAAAACTTTCAGTATTATGAAGGATATTTTACATGGCAGGATCTGTGTTTTAAGCGAATGAGATGATTTAAAGTTAAACTGATCATGAAAAATAGATTATAAGTCTAATTTTAAAGATTATCGGACAAGAGGTTATGAACAATTTCAGTTTGTTATGTTAAAGTTTTGTCAAATAATGCTGACACACAGACAATCTGATTTGATTTGTATCGGTAGGTCACGGTAGTCGATAAGGGTTTAACCCTTTCCTCATAAATGATAGTAAAATAGTTGAAAATAGTTGAAATGGGTGTGGCAAAATAAAAATAATGCTCATTATGAGCTGTTTCACCTTTTGCCACAATGATTTCGAGGATGTTTAACCTGACATGGTCTGTGTTTTAAACGAATGAGATGATTTAGAGTTAAAATGATCATGAAACGTGACATATAAGATTGATTCAAAAGATAAATGGTTAAGAGGTTATGATTAGGGCAATCATATTTTGATCATATTATCATACCTGATTTGATGTTAATTCAAATTGTTATTGGAAAGAGTATCCTGTGGATATATTGAGAACAAAAACAGTGCATGGGTATAAAGGGGTGAAATGTAAAGGTGCTAAGAAGTACAAGACGAGTTTACTGCAAACACACCAGTGTATTCATTCCATTTTTTGGTTTCCGATTGAAGTAATTAAATCAAAGCAGAGACTTATAAACACATCTCTGATCAAATAGAAAAGCGAATGAAGCAGAAAACCATAATCAGTGAATGGTTCACTTTTTTCTATGGTATATGTTAAGCTTGCTCGAATATAACTGATACGAATACTGTTTACACCACGCAGTAACGTAATACGAACACAAGATGACTAAAGGCGAGATATTCATTTGCTCAATTAGCGCGCCTTTGTTTTAGTTCCCCCGGTTTGAGATACTATTGAAATGATAAAGCATATGACGCAGGTAACCATATTCAGTGAAATGGTTCACTATTTATGTTTAGAATAGATACAGTATGAGTTTCGCGAAACGGAAAATAAACACACATTAAACTAATATACCGGTCTTGGTCTTTTTTTTTAATTCGTAAAACTCACACATGTATAAAGAGTGTAAAAAAGTCATTTACCTTAACTTAATATACATGTACTTAATAAGGACAAAGAAAATTACCGATATCTGGTCACTCTTAGGTAAATCTCCTAGTGCTAAATTTCAAGCCATTCCTACTGGCAGCCGCCTCCTGTCGGCTTCCAATTATCTTCTTGGGAAACGCTGTGGATCAGCGATAGTTCAGTGGATACGACGTCGGCTTTGCCTCCAAGGATCGTAAGTTCTAACCCCGGCTCAGTGGTCACCCTTTTCGGATGATTAGCACGAATCAGTATTTATCTCATCGCTTTCTAATTGTAATTATGAGTGATTAGAAATTTCGGTCACATATTTAGTTTTTGACTATACATATAGTAGTTAGTACAACGATAATAAATCACGCTCGATGTTGTTTCGGGAAAACTGACCAGTACTCACACCCTTCGTATGTCAATACCATTTTCTTACGACTTCGGAAGCACATCTCGTTACACTCTAAATAAATGCCGGACTCGTCAGAGAATGGCCGAGCGTTTTAAGTAATGAATACACCGAGCATATACACTTTTAATAAACCCCGACTTTTGCGAAAATCACAGGGAAAATTAGCTAGAGGTAATCACATTAGACATCTATTTAAGTTTGAATGATAAGCTAGATTTGATGCACTATGATCGATACCAATACGGGGATGTAATTAGCACCCCTTTGTGCTGACATACGATTCGCGTCTAGCAATATGGGGTCATTATGCATCTGCGTATAGTCAAGACTGAGGCGAGCATTATAACGAGAGCCTTCACTATCCGTCCATACGTAGTTCAGTTCTAACTGCATCTCTTTTCAAATACTAGAAGTATAGCCTCGTCAGTTTTACACATCAGGAACGTTCTACGGAAAGCAGAGTGTTGAACGTCCCTGTCCGCTTTAAGACATAATAATATTTCTATATGAAGCCAGTTTTGATTTCCTCTAATAACCGATGTGTACTAATAGGGGGATAGGATAAGTCCCCCGTGTTGATTATCGCGGCTCATATACGGGTCGCGAGTCTAGCGGTTTAAGCTTTGAAGTCCTTATGTATCTGCGTAGAGCGATGTATTTTATTACAATATGGCTTTTTGGTAACAATAAAATATATACGATCACTTTACGGTGAATCAATTGAACCGCAAAACGTCAGACGGAGTCCATATCTACTTTACACGCGACCGCGTCTGTGGTGTGGTTTTAGAGGGTCCATCGCGCGTGCGGAAGGTCGCAGGGTCGATCGCAGGCGGAGTCATACTAAACACTTTAAAAATGGTAGCTAAGCTCTCAGGAATGTGGTGTTAGCATCAAAGCTAACTCGCTGGTCTCAGGATAAATGGTTCAGTAGGTTTGGCAACTTACCCAGGAAACGCCTTAATATATTAAAACTGAAAACGACAACTTTAAAACTTGTTAAACTGAATGTTCTATGAGTGTGTCATCAGAAAAAGGGCAAATAATTCATCTCTTCTGAAAATGCTTGTTCATTCCAAGTTTAATATATTCCGTTGCAATCTCTCCAAACAAGCCGTATCGACCTGTTGAAACATATGGATGCCAGGCGGCATCAAAACACTACATATTACATTACTGTGCAAATGCAGCTAATACTTGTTTTGACTCTAGATAGCTTAGTTGCTCCTTAAGTGTGCCTCTACAATATAATTTATCAAAGTATTTTGGATTGGTGGAAAGAACAGTCAAATAACGGCACAAGAAAATGGGTTAAATGACACTAGTGTTAAATATTTCACCTTTGAATCTGCTATTCTGATTTTAAGAGGTTTTCTAGAAATGTTTTTTCCACAAAAAGGTATTCAAGCCATATTGATGGATTCAAAAATATTGCTGTCAGGATTATTAGCTCTTTCAGACGATGCTGTCAAATTTTACTTTGATTATTCATGTCTTAAATGTGTTTTTTTGTGAGCTCTTGCACTCAGGTGAGCGATATAGTGCAAACAAGGTCCTCCTGTTTTCAAAGTTGCTTGGAAAGGATGTTGCACAAAGCACTGGTGTCCGAAAGCCAAGAAACGTATGAGTAGGTGAACTGGCCGCGGCGATATGACTGGACAATTGTTGAAATCTATATACACTTTTGAGTTACTCGGAGGTTCCCCTCGGGCATTCAGAACGACTGCACAACATTAACACTTCCCCACACACATCAAATCTAAAGCGTTCGGCTTTTAAATTATGAAGACTAAAACATAGAATGTTTTTATTAAAGAAAGAGTTGAACAGAGTTGAAAACATTCGGCCTATAAGACAACATTTTTGCTTCCAAGGAGGAGTTTCTTGCCATTATTTTCAAAGTGTTATCTATATTAAAAGCAAAAAAGCCAAAGTTAGGACGGTAAGTCAATTGTTTTCAAAGAAAATTCAATTTTCCTATACCGGCCGAAACCTCGGTTTTGCGGCTTGAGTCTGGACAGTTTTGGGATATCGCGCATCATATAGGTCTTAGATGAAAACAATAAGAGACGCGTTATATATTAAGTTTAAACTGTGTCCATTCTTTATAGACATGAACAAACTTCATATTTATGCATGATTTGGGTCATGCAACACTAACAGAGAAGTCTAAACAGCTTGTAAACATTAATTTTTATGTAGAAAAATGTAAAATATGCTAGGATATTTATGAAGCCAAATCCTGATCTAAATGCCTTTTGATGTTTTTCTACAAACTTTTTGTAAAGAAAAAAGGATTTATATATTTCAAACAATTAATACCAATACTGGCCAGCCAGGTGCATAATTAAGTTTTTTTTTACACCTTTAACGGTGACTACATTGATGTGTGAAATTTAACACTGCTTATTGCACATTTGTGGCATGTATATGTCATAAATATCTACTCATTAAGGGACTAGCTGGGATTGAAGAGGGTTATATTAGGAAGTAGGTTCAATAAAATAACTTCCTAACACATTTTTATTATATTAGTTGTGTTCTGTTGCTTTTGTATTGTAATTGACAGGGAAATTGAGTTAAAGATGGCCCGCAAAAGGCAGTGCAAGTCAATTGTCTTTCAGAAAGGTTTGCCAGGTTTAAATAGGGGTCAAAAACCCAAAATATGGTTTTAGTATAGAAAAAGTACAAACAAAGTATGTGAGATGTACTAAAAATGCCTTTGAGGATCGTGTAAATAGACATGTAGGTATATTCACCTTTCTTGATGTTGATGGTTCGGAAACAAATGTACATCTCTTGCGGCCATCTGGCACAGTGGCTGGTATTATCAATGAGTTTGGTGTTGCCCGCAACAATACATATCACCCCAACTCATACACAAATAAACTGTACTGTCCAGCTAAGGTGCAACTGATGTTTAACTCTAAAATGAAGATACATGCACAGTTGAGCATAAATTGCAATGGTATTCTGGTTTTTGACAGTGCTAATTCCCTACAGTGGGGTCTAGTCTGGCGCGAACGGCTTAAATGTTAATCAAGTATATATATTGGTATATAACCTAATTAATATGAAGATGTTGAAAGGAACCATAAAGGAAGAGTTAGACAAACAGCAAAAGCCAATGTTGGCTTTCAAATAGGTTTATGGCAGAGGCTTTTACCAAATTGAATAATGAGAGTATTAAGGAAATAAGGCAAACACTAGAGGCTGATAATTATTTATTCTGACTATTGGTCAGAAAGACCCTAAGTCAGTGAGGATAGAGGGAGATACATCCTAAAATAACCCTATTTTCAATAGCGAATCAACACCGTTTCAAGCCGGCACTATGGCTACAACCACTCTATGCGAAAACAATACCCGTGAAAAGAAAATAATTGGGGTTCACATAGCAAGTAAATTATGTGTAAGGGCATCACGGTTGAGAAACAAAGGGTGAAAAGTATTCTGCCCTAATCATGCAGGCTATTGCTCGGCAAACATAACGGGCGAAACACCGATTGGGCAGGAAGACCAATGGAATGAAAAGGCTGCGCGCCAAATATCTCAGGTTCTTAAAATAACACATTTTACTGGTGACGGGGACAGTAAAGGTCATTAAGGTTTAAATAAATGTCAGGAGAACACTGTTATTAGCTTAAAAGACTTGAGACATCTTGCTAATTCTATGAAGAGACAGGTTTATAAAGCCCACTTCAATGTTTCCATGTAACAAGTCGAACTTGAAAAATAGGTTTGCAGTCTCAGTAAAATCAATGTGTTTGGGTGAGCTGAGATCTGCACATATGTATTACAATTGTGATATGTGTAAAATAAAAGTAAAAATGCCAAAATCATTGCGCAATAGTCTTATGTTTTAAAGGTTACTGCGGTTCTACATGTGCTAAACAAAGTTTCGTTTGTCGTTTGTACCGGTCATAAGTCTCAAGTAAAATACTTCCTGGCACAAAACGTGAGACTTAGAATATCGCAACTTGGTGAAGAAATACTGACAAGGTGCATGAATTTATTCTTAGGTACTGAGAACTTGGGGGAAAACTAGGTTTTTAACATCGACCCAAAAATGTGAAACCGTAAACAGGTCCTATCAAGCTGTGGTGCCTAAAGCGACCGCATTCGCGCGTAATTGTCGGGGTCGCATTCATGGCCAAATTCATAAGTTAAACAAAGGCTTTGCTAATTCTGTCCTCACAAAATGCAGTAAGCTTCATGCAGACATAACCATGGTTTCCTCTCTAGTGAAGCAGCTGGTTAGTACACAAAGATCTAGTAACTTGTCCAAAAGTAAACAATACAGATCTAAACATAAAACGTTTGCGAAAAAAAAATGTACACTACAGGAAATCCCACAATTGACGGAATATATTGGACTTATAACATAATAGTTTCCTTATAAACGTAGTTGCGGCATATGGAATAAGTCATACGATAATTATTTCGTAAAATAATAAACAACACAAAGGGGATATCTTCCACACAACCTCCTAGGACAATGCTGTAATTGACAGTCTGGTTATGTCCTAAAGAGTATATACACAGTATTATATGAACTATTTCGACTCCATCCGGGTATGGATGACCCCATATCTCAGAAAACGTATGCTAGGAAAAGAAGAACTACACTATCAAATAATGTGCATATTTCATTATGGTGAAAACTGCCAAACTTATATTGGAAGTGTTTAATGGGGAAATAGTGTTTATTCTTTGTGTACATAATTTAGCTTTTTGTCTCATTCCATGTTAGTAAAAGGGCTGACGTAAAGGGCTGACTAAAGAAAACAACAAGAAACACTCTCTTACATAGGCCTCCCAGATTTCACCTAAGCAATTATAGCAAATATGTGTATAGAACTTTTGTAAATTAAGTTAACATCGTAATTTTAAACCACAAAGGTTCCATGCTATAATACTTATGTATTAATCAAAGGGGCCTGGCACGCTATCTAAAAAATGTGTACTCTATTATATATCTATATATCTAGACAAGGGTTGCAACTTCAGAAGCAGGTATGCAACATTACTTCGAGCTTATAAAGAGTTAAAAATCTTAAACACATTAAAGACACATTAATATGAAACTTATACTTATTGATTTTACTTCATTATCGCATTTTGTGTATTCATGATCACATTGATTTGTTGCCTACTTCGATCCTTATTGTAACAGGTTATTCATTGGTCGCTTAAACTGAATCGGCCAATCACAGTTCTCCTTAAACTATTGGTAATACTCGATCGTTTGCGGATAAACATATTTGTGTTTAGTATTAAGGGTAGATATTTGACTACATGCTGGCGCATAACACTTCATTCGATCGTCTTTTTTTATATTGCACAAGACCAAAATCCACACATTCAAAATCCGGTTGATTAGGAAGTTCCATCCCATGTCTATATATAAGGAGTATTCATATGTTTATTAATAGCGTGCCAGGCCACTATGTTATTAATCATGTACAACGATATCTTCGGTTGAAATCGGGCGTTACTTACATTGCTTCGGTATTCTCCGTTGTAGGCTCTTCTGTATTCGTTATTATTCGTAACTGGCTGTCGTGCAAATCCGTTACAATTCCCCAGTCGTCAATAACTATCAATATGGACATATCATGCCTGAAACAAATTGAACAATGAACATTATGACCTTATTAGCATGTAAAAACTGCAACGCCTTATTCGGGAGACAGTTTACCGGCATGCCGTCGCTCCATGAATAAATCAGGTTTTTTTTTAAAGGCTCAAAGTATGCGTCAGCTCTATTAATTAAATATGACTATGTCTTGCCTTACAGATCCTGATTTACATTTTCTTATATACTGTTTATGTTTCTGTTAAGTATTACATACTCATGTTTGGCTTTTTTGCCTAATGTGTTTGCTTATATCCTATTTTCACTGGCCTAAATGTTGCGTTTTATTAATGGTAAGCATCACATACATCATGTTTAATTATTTTGTCTAATACTATTGTTGCTTATGTTTCAACATCACATTTTTATTATTTTATGATTTACATTTGTTAACGATTGTTAATGAGCGCCCAAAATGACCTTAGATGTCGACGGGCCTTAACATTCCATTCATTCATTTCATGAATCAATCGTAAACACTACACAATGTAGTTAAAATTACCTGTTAATATTTTAAAGATTCCTGTTCTTTAGAATACTTATATAATTATAGCATGCGGTGGAATGTGATATTAAGTTATTTTCAATTCAGACATGGCGTCAACTGACGATTAGTTCTTAAGCCGGGAATCGGCCTCGTGCATCGGATGAAGACCCGTACTCAATCAACTATCAAATACCTCGAACTCCGACGATGTCCTAAACAGAAATGCATGTACCTCGTACTCGTTCAATAACCTGTTTTAAAACAAAATATCATCTTAACAAAGCAGTTGTAGCTAGAGGCTTGTTAATGAGTATAATTAAGCATGTCTTGAATTAACTATTAGCTACATGTTCTTTAAACTGACTTCTATTATTACACTATTTGCGTCGCGCATTAAGATAAGGTGTCTTGGTGTATTTGTAGACAATGCATACTATGCCTGTCGAGCCTCCCATTCTCATCAGACACTCCGATGTCCGCACGCATACGTAAGATGTAACATCTAACAAAACAGTTTTTGCTTCAGCAATTTGAAATTTTGTTAGAATGTATGTCTTAATGATATCTAGGTCAGGTTCGAATCTATGTCATATTTGGTCAAAAACTAGATCAATAGGTCAAATGAGATGAAAACCTTGTTAATACAATAGAGGCTACATTGTTTGCTTCAGTAGCTTGAAGTGTTGTCTTAATGCGTTATAGGTTAGATTTGAATGGGGTCATATCGGGTCGAATACTAGGTCACTAGTTCAATTTGAAGGAAATTCTTGTTAACACTCTAAAGGGCTCAATTTTTGCTGAAGCAGTTTGACATTATGTCAGAATGTTTGTCCTGATATATATGTTTAGATCGAATATAATTAATATTGGGTCACACAATAAGTCACTATTCAAAATGTTTGTCCTAATAAAATATCTAGGTCAAGTCGAAAATATGGGTCATATTTGGTCGAAAACTAGGTCACTAGGTCAACTTGATGCGAACTCTTGTTAACACACCAGAGGCCACATGTTTCTGTTCAGCTGCTTGACATTTTGTCAGAACGTTTGTCTTAATGATATATAGATCAAGTTCGAATATGAAATCATGTTTGGTAAAACACTAGGTTACTACATGTAGGTCAAATTGAACGAAATTATAGTTAACACTCTAGCCGCCGCATGATCTGCTTCTGCAGCTTGAAATGTTGTCATAGGGTTTGTCTTAATGATATCTAGGTCAAGTAAGAATATGGGCCAAATCGAAACAAATAATCTGTTCAACACTCTGAAGAAACTACATTCTCAGGTGAGCGATTCAGAGCCTCATGGCACTCTTGTTTCATTTGAAGTGCTTTACCAATCTCAGATTGCTGCTTTTATTAAACAACATTGAAATGCTTTAGCAAAATGGTCCGAGAACCTTGTTAAGTCACCAACATTCTTGCATTCACGATTGTTAAAACAGCTTCTTTAAGCAATTAAATAAACAACAAAGCTCGTGCCTCTATGACGCATTTAATATAATAACATGCAGTTCTATCATCTTCGATACGCCCATTGCTTTTGCAAAAATGTTAGTAGTTTATACCTATAACTGTTAACCTGATCGTCACGTGACCTTCTCGTCGATATATCTCCCGTGCATTCACAGTTCGTTAACTCGACAAAACGGTCCTGGTTATCATTTAATATATAATCCGGTTGACTACCTGTTCTCGCATTGAAGTCTCCCGTTAAATACACTTCTATTATCAGACAGTATTTTCTAACATTTCGGTCAAAGTTTTCCCAGAAATCACATTACAAAAGCATAGCATTTGCGTTTTTATAAACAGATGACTCTTCCGGTGGGACGTAGCTGGGCCACTAAACACCTTCAGAGGGGAAATTGATATATTTCCCTTATTTATATGATAACCCAAAAGGTAGAAAATACCAGTGACATATACACACATATGTGTTTATAAATACGTCTCTAAAGACACCAACTGTTTTTAACATTGTTTCTAAGTATCTATGCAAGAAACACATTTAAGCGGACAGTGTACCTTACTTTTAACCTATATCTAACTCAAATGTAATCTAAATATAAAATGAACTTATAATAAGGATTTTACCAACTTTGTATCAATTTATAGACATGTGTGAGCATACTTCGAGGTATATCTTACCCCACCCACTTGCGCAAGCAGACATACACATAACATTAAACAGTGCCATAAAGTAACTTAGTTACACAAGCAATCAATCAATTTGAGCAAAGGCTTGTGCAGAAGACTTCTTCAATGAATAAAATATTAATAACATTGTAGAAAAAGAGGGCATTGCTGCCTGTTTAACCTTTTGTTCCGGAGTTTAATTATTTTTGTTACTCAATAGCTATTCAAGGATTGATTTAAATGTCTCCGAAATTTATATGTTTAAAAACCCGCAATGAAAAAAAAAATTGCTGACCACAGGAGCAATCTCCCCTTTAGAAAGTTTTCAACGTTATATATAAATAGTTCTTCATAATTTACAATTAGTATATGTTGCTTCATAATGTATCCAAAGATATTGCATTTAAATCAGCATATCGGGTAAAGACAGTATAATGCAAGATTAAGGATACAGGGAGTTATACTACTTACAGACTAATCTCTAATATAACTACAATGATAGATATGTGGGAAATGGTTAAAACATGTGCCATTAAGTCTAAATATGAATTTTGTTTGTGCCCTACAATGGGGATTTAAAGAAGATAGCATTATCTATATGAAAGGCATTCATTTTTTCTTGAGGTGAAGTTCATTGTGTTTTAGCCCTACCATGGCAAAAGGGGTCTTGTTGCTTCTGTATTGTATTGTAGGTTAGTATCACATCAAGGTAAAAGAGTTGAACTGCACCTCATATTTGTCTTAGAAACATACAGTTCCCTCTCCCCAGATCAACACCGCACAGAGGCAAGTTAACCCTTTCCCAAAAATATAAAGCAAACAACTTTGAAAGTATCCAGGAATATTCTAAGGAAAGCTCTATAAATGTAGGCATAATTACTGAAAAGAGTTGAAAACACTTTGGCAAAGGGGGAAATTGCTCGTTTTAGAGCAATTTCAACTTTTTTCAAAATATTTTCAAAAGTCATCTTCTGCAGAGGCATCAGAAAGCGTTTATTATGTGGGAGAGGGTTAAAGATGAACAGCCGTTCTAAAGAGGTGTTGCTCTTAACAGATTCAAACATTCTTTTCGAGTCATCTGAATGCTGACAATTTAGGAAAACATCATGGGAAATGGAAAAATTGCTAATGGAGACCAGATGTCTTCTTTTCGTTCAATGTTTTACACTCTATTCCCCCAAAATAACCTTTTTTTTAATTTGTATTGTTTTCTTTTTGTTAGAATATGGAGAATGTGGTTCTAAAGAGGTTGCTTTTGACTCCCCAGAGGTGACATTTTGAGAGGCTACTTTGATAAGCTAATGATTGCTCATCTTGATGTAGCAGAACAGGGAGCAGAACAGGGAGGACTCGGACTAAACTGTGAAAACGTATAGTCCATCCTATCAGAGATAGATAACGATAGATACAATGTATTTCACTCTCCAACCTCCTTTGATGACCCTCAAACATTATGTTGTGGGTATTAAAAAAATCTCCTCACTAAGAAAATTAGTGTATACCCACGACATAGGGTTATGTTAAGACAAAACAATAATATTCTTGCAAAAAGAGCTGTTTACTCCTTCTTAATCTTTTCCCATATATATACAGATTATGACGCCTCTGCAGCAGAAGACGACTTTTGAAAACATTGTGGCAAAAAGAGGAAATTGCTCAAAACTTCTTTCAGAAATCATACATTCATTTATAGAGATATTCCGTACTTTTGTCTAGATTTCAAGTCGTCTGCAGCAGATTTATTGTATGTGGAAAGGGTTAATATATAGTTCTCTGTCCTCAGTCTTGAATTTTCACAGATGCAAGACTTAGAGCCCTTTCACAGCAGACTCGACTCTTTTTTGTTTACAGTGACTCATTAGTTACGACATTATTTACACAATGGACTGACAATTTCTCCTATGTTGTATACAATGTTTTCAGCTTGACTGACAAAAACAGATCAACATTTGTATAGAAAGAAACATGTTTTAAACTATAATTGGTAGAAAATTACTGGTGAATACTTTATATAATCTAATTGAAATATCTGACGAAAGCTCTGAAAAGAATTTAAATGAGAATAACCTTGTCAGTCGTAAACAAGTGTCAACTATGATATTGTAGGGAGTGAAAAAAAACTAGCGAGCCATAAATTAGAGAACGAATTCATTATTATCTAACGAAAGCTCTGAAAAGAATTTAAATGAGAATAACCTTGTCAGTCGTAAACAAAATAATTCCCCTGTATACATATATATGGAAAAGAAAGTTATACAAGGTAAACATATACATAACCATTTAACTTTTCAATCAAAGAAAGGAGAATGCATGACATACGTAAATCTTTTCCCATTAACAGCATATCTGCAGCAGACGACTTTGAAAACATCTTCGCAAAACTTACTATAAATGAAAGAATAGTTATTTAACCTAGTTGAACACAATGTGGCGAAAAGAGAAATTACTTGTTTTAAGCAATTTATTCTATTTTCAACTGTCGTCTGTTGCAGAGCTAGTTGTCAGAAAGCATCTATATGTGGGAAATTAAAGAGTTTACTTAATACATTTCTAAGTACATGTAATGCTGTTTACAAATGATGGGTTAAATAGTAACTGTTATCATTTCCCACCTCCGATCAAATCTGTAACAGACACCTATGCATCTAGAGAAAAACTAAAAGTGAAATTATGAGGAACTTCTTTTTTTGTAACAATGTGTTTTTCGTATTTTTTTACTAGATGTATTCAAAGTCGTCTGCTGCTAATTTGGTGTTCGTGGGAATGGGTTAACTTAGGTACTGATTCCTGTCTATCCTCTTTGAAGCATAGACGTGTGAGGAAACATAACATAAGCACTCAGCGATCAATTTCAGGATGACGACATCGGTGAATTACGAAGGCAGCGACACGCTGTGAACTTGAAATCCTGTTAAAATAAAAATAAAAGGGTTTCAAACAAAAATTGCCATTTTTGGTTTTAACCATTTCCCATGATAACAAATCTGTAGCAGAAGACTAAAGGATAAAAAAAGGAATGACTAGAAATATGTGGACAGCATTAATCCTTTACCTGCTAGGATATAGATATTTCTGCTTTGACAACAAATGAGGAAAAAAATTAACATCCAGAATATAACATGTTTGCTAAAACAGACAGTTGAAAAACCTATTAGAAAATGACAAATTGCTATCTTTGAACAATTTCGGCTATACATGTATTCCTATTATTTTGTCAAAAGCCGTTTGCAGCTGCGGTTTTAAAAGTCATCTATTCGGTAAAGGGATGCAGACATGACCACTTTCTATCAAAACCTTCACTTATCCACAGTTTGCTTAATAATTCATTACATATGTTCATCCACCAGTATGTCTTCGGGAACATCTACTGTGGAAACATTTTTACTCCGCAGGCAACTGAACACTCAAGTCCTTGTTTCCTACATATACATCTATTTGAGTCATATTTGCTAACTTTCAATAAGTTTTCTAGTGCAGGTGCTAAATCAATTTAAATTGGAAAGAGTTTATTGGTTTTCTTTTCATAACAACTCCATTCAGTAGGCAATAAGTCAGTGTCGTCATTTGTACAGCATTGGACTTGGTAAAACACTCTCATAGAAGGGTACTGTTCTGCTGCTGATGTTGGAGGAAAATAATGAACCTGAACACATGTTACGCCTATTGTTACTTTCCTTGCAAACTTCCTTAACTTCAGTATATATTATCCTTCTGATTCATGACCACCTGAAAGAGCAATTATTGCTATTTCACCAGCTCTTAGAATTTCAGTGTTATATGAAATACCTCTGCATATAACTGAAACTGTTTATCAGTGATTAACAGTTTTAAGGCCATCCACTTCTCAATTCCATCGATTTAAGAAGAGGAGTCACATCCTATGAAAGCATGACTAAAAGGCAGAGGTTTACACACTGTTTGTCCTAGAATTAGTTTTGTTTTCTGTATGTCCCAAATTCTTGAACATCTACTGATCTGCTGCTTTGAGCCGAATTTAAAAAGTATAACAAAATGTTCTACATTTGCATAATAGCAGACTGATATCAAAAGATCAATGTCTTCACCTACCAGTACAGTTTTGCTTTTCTTTGCATTGTCAAGGGTTGTTGTGACATTCAATACACCTGCATCATCTCTGGCATTTAACACAAGACAATTGACACTTAATCTGGTTCCAAACATGTTAATAAATTGTTGTTTATTTTCTGGGTTTTTAGGAATGTGACCGTCTTTCCCTTAAACGGAGTACTTTCTTTGAAATGAACATTTGTGCAAAATATACCATGTGAACGTCTAATATGTACTATATCTTTTATTGACGGCCCAGACATATTCCCATCGAAAACAATCATTGTATTGTTGTATTGCTTACACACATGATCCATATAAACATCACAGATTTCAGCAAATGCAGAGCCATGTGCCCATGGGAGTCGATGAATCAGTGAGGCCCCATCCAAAACATGACAAACCTGGTCTGTGAAATCTTCTCCTTTACAATCTCCAAGAGATCATATCACATCCGCAAGGCGTAATTGTAAAGGTTGTCTTGGAAAGTCAGATTCATCAAAAAAAGGGGATGAAACAGTACTCATTTCATATTCAAACACATATAATAGTTCATCTCCAAGTCTGGTTGCTGCTGTGATAAGTCTCTGAAAAAGAATATGTGTGTCCATGTTGGGTGCACAATTGTTTATATACTTTTTTTGAAAATCTTATGTACAACCAGCATGACTCTTCTTATTTCCGTGTATCTTTGTTGTTTGTCCAAAAACAAACATTTGTCTTTAAAGCTAAAGGAATCACGGCCAGATCTGAGAACTCTTAATTCATTTGATTCTTCATGTTTAGAACTTTTGTCAGCTTTAATACATTTAATATTGCAGTACCGTTTCCGACACTCTACGTGCAGAAATTGTCCAGGAATCGAAATCAAACTGTTTCTTCTTCAAGTATTGGCTTCATTACACCAATGCATCCTTTTTTGCTAAGTTTTGTATTTTTGGGAACCATTTTCTTCCAAACAAATGATACAGGTATTGTTTTTCGTCTAAAAAAAAAAAAATGAAACCTCAACGGAACAATTTTCTAAAGGTTTACTAAATGGTCATTATTTTGGTGGTTTACATATTTGAATAGAATATTAATCTACATTATTCTTTACATTAACCCTTTCCCTGATATAGACGACTTTTTAAATATAATCAATGATGTAACTTTCATTTATAGTTTTGCCTAGATGTATGCAAAGTTATCTGCTGCAGATTTATTGTATGTGGGGAAGGGTTAACTAATATGTATTTGCTTAATGTTTTTACCACTTTGTGCATAATTTTAGTCTTGTAATTGTGTTTCATTGAAATAAAATAGTATGTTAATATATGAATATATCCACAAATCACGATTTAACTCAGGATCGAACCCGATTCTTTCGCTTCAGATGTAAATGCTCTAACCACTACCCACAGAGAGATTGACAAACAGACAGAAACACAACATATTAGGTTTTCTCAAGTTTCATTCTGGCAGGGCAGATTACGCAACAATAGGTTACATGTGTGGTGTAATGGTAGAGTGTATGCCCAAGGTACGGGAGATCGCCGTTTCAATCCCCGGCCGTGTCATCCCTTATACTTTATAAATGGTAATGATGGCTTTCCCTCCTTGGCATTCAGGGTTGAGAGCTTAATATTAGGAATAATTGTTGAAATTGACGTAAAACACCTTAACAAACAAACAAAAATATATCGAGATTAGTAACGAGCACAGCTCGTTATGAGGTTTAACCTTAATAAGGGGAAATTTCCTATATTCAGTATGGAAAAAAATTGGGTGCAAAGATACTACGGCCCAGCTCATGAAATCCAAATGAAATTACATAGATCAAAGCAGGGAACCATGACCGACATTTATTCATATCCGGCCGAATCAAGCTGGTTCCCGAGCTAACGACAATAAACTTTTTTGTTTACAGTAAAGGCTGATAACCAGAACCTATCGGCTACGAGTCCCTTTGCTTTAGGTAAGAATGTTTATCTTTCTCGTTTTCGTAACATATATTAACACAGACAATATATTTTGGCGTTCTTGTAGGTAAAGATATAAGATCTACATGTAGCTGTATTGTAAATCTGAATGTTTTGCATTCATTGACGGATATTCCTGGCGATGGGATAACTGTCTGATCTAGGTCTAAGGATGCTCTTCTGACAAAACTCCTTTGGTCACAGATCGATGCAAAAAATGGTTGAACATACACCCTGTGACCAAATCAGAGACATGTATTTATGTCTGCCCAAATACACCAAACAATGTTCATGTGTGTGACAGACACCACATATAAGATGAATGGTGGGATATTTTGCCATTAAACTGCAAAAGTTTCTTTTAAGTTCTCAATTCCTTTAGTCTAGCTATCACTATTTGTTTCGTTAGTGATCCGGAACTCCCACGCTTACTGTATGATGTAAGAAATAAATATGACCCTAAGTCCCGATGCATAAATATCACAAAAATAGCACATAAGAAAGTAAATCTATTTTTAGAAGTGTTCTTCGAAGTTCTCAAGTGCAGATTGTTTACACATTTAATGACGTAATATCTTACGTGTCTACTGCATGGCATCAACTTCATTTTTTAGTGGTGAACACATTTGCAATGTGGACAGTTTATTTAAGACTAATGGCTAATCAGTTAAAACTAACAGCTTTTTAGACTAAAAGAACCCAAGAAGAAACGTCCCCAGTGTATTCAAGAGACATATCGGGTGTCCAAAAAAAGGAAGTTTGAACAAGTTTTCTAAAAGACTTGACTGGAGACACATATCCGTGGCCGAGACGGATTTATATGGGCATGCCTTGTGCTGTGTGTTCTGAACAAAATTTTAAAAAATGTTTTTACAAGTGATAAAAAGGATGTGATAATCAAAAATGAATCTTAACAAGGCACATTACATGTGAGGACGGTAGCCAGAAATCTCGACCCCCATTATCGGTTTATATAGGTGTGAATAGATGATTTAACACACAAGTGTCATAAACAAAAGACTGATTATTGATACTTACTTACCTGTTGATTGATTATTTAAATGATCTTGATGTGTTCTAAATAGTTAATCTGCTGCAGACAACTTTGAAAACATTTGGTGAGAAAAGGAGAGTATGTATGTACATGACAGGTTGACGTCTGTCTAAGGTATAGTTATATTAATGAATTAGGAAGATTGTGAGAAAAGGAGGAAATGTCCTCTATCAAACAATACTTCAAATCTTAAGAATACTTTGAAAACTATGATATAGGATAATTTATAACAATATTAAAACATACATCATTATTACATTAATTATTATCTAAATGTAGTGATTACAACAAAAGAACCATCATCCATTCACACCTGTATAAACTGGGGTCTGAATTGGGGTCGACTATTCTTAGGAAATTGGGGTCGAGAATTCTGGAAGCCGTCAGGACCACTGGGATGCTTTAAAAGAATCCACCCTGCAGCTAAACACATCTTGCAAAACAGTTACATCTTAAGAATTGGAAAATGCACAATTGATTTTTATTCAAAAGCATTGTGAGAAGTATAATTGCATATTGTCAACAGTTTGACCTTTTATCACAATGCTTTCAAACATCATATGCTGTAAGGTCAAATGTCATCTTCATAAGATAAACACCAATGTAAGTCATCTGTATCATCAGTAATTATAAAAATCATAATATGTCAATTAAAATGTTGATTTATCTTTGATTGTCAACAATATCTGTATAAACCCCTCAATGGCTACTTTTTCTGAACACAAGTGGGGAATTAGTCCCTTTTCAAAAAATTATAGAAGCATCTTTGCCCAAATATACCAAAATACACCGGAATCCTCAAAGTCTACCTAATTCTTAAAAAAATGCTCCAAATATCTGAATCAGAATTCAGTGAAGATTGGGATTTTTCGCACAAATTGGGCGAGAACTGGTTGTATCTCCGGAACATTGAGCGTGATTAATATAAGATTAAATCTTGTTTCACAATTGTAAAAAAATATAAGTTTAAAGTCATTGGTTTAAAGGAATAATCCCGATAAGACTGCACAGAGGTGCAAACTGGTCTAAAACAAAACTGGTTGCAGAACCCAAAGCTTGGCTTTTTGACATAACTAATATACATGTATATTGTTTTCAATTCTGGTCTATTTTTTAAATATTAGGCTATTTAAAAGGAAAAAGGTATAAATAGTGTTTGTAATCTCATTCTTTAATTTATCATTTTATTATCCCCCGCCTATGAAATAGGGAGGGGGATATTGAAATGGCGTTGTCCGTCCGTCCGTCCGTTCGTCCGTCTGTCCGTCCGTCCGTCCTTCCTTCCTTCCGTCCGTCCGTCACCTGCATTTTCTCAGTAACTAGCTGGTAGAATTTCATGAAACTTAAAATAAATATGAACCACTATACTGGGATGATGCCCGTCGAATTATTTTTTTGATTAGTCAATTTTCCTTGGAGTTATTGCCCTTGATTTTTTGAAAAACCTACGTTTTCAGCCATTTCTCAGTAACTAGCGGGTAGAATTTCATGAAACTTAAAATAAATATGAACCACTATACTGGGATGATGCCTGTTCATTTTTCATTTGGATGAGTCAATTTATTTCCCTTGATTTATTAAATATCATCGTTCGCAGCCGGTTTTTTTAGAGTTACTGCCCCTGATTTATTAAAAAATCTACGCCTACAGTTATTTCTCAGTAACTAGCTGCTAGAATTTGATGAAACTTGAATGTGATATGAACCAACATCCTGCACCCCTTTAGTTTTGTAATATTGATTATTAACCCTTTCACCGCATAAATACTCTGTTGAAAATAGTGCAGTTCCAGATAAGACGCCGCTTTTAAAGGTGGCGTCTTATATTGGACTGCACTATTTTGCAATAATTGATGTTCCCGAGTAAGCAGTTTCGGAAAATACAGTTTTATTTAATCGTCTTTAATAATGATTTATTTCGTTAAAATATTTTATCATAAAGTAATCCCAGTCGATATTTTATAATTTGGCGCGGAACGGGATAAACCAGTGTCATAACTTTATTCTTTCCCCTTGATCTTGTGCGAAGAAGTTGAAATTTAAAGGTCAATTGCACATTAAACATAAAGACCTTCATGCACAAACAAGCCATCAATTACAAACAAGCCATCGTTGGCGGGGGATATCTTTTCACTGAAAATGCTTGTTTTATATAAAGCCACTTTTATTTGCAGTTATTGTCTGATGTCATTTATTAAAACAGCAACATTCTGCATCAAGTTTTATTTTAAAACAGAATGGATTTAGAACATTCCATACAATCATGGAATAACAGTTCTGATGGCGAGTACTGGAGAGGAAATTCATATAAGCAGTTAGTGATATACCCCTTGGTCATTGGTACCTGTCTGTACAATGAAAATATCATGCATCTTTGACTGTGGGGTAATATTCTTTCCTGCATACATATCAAAACAGTAAATGGATTGAGATCAACCTGTACAATCATGGAATCACAGCTGTTATGGCGATAATGGGAAAGGAAGTTCATATAGGCAGTTAGGGATATACCCGTTGGTCATTGGTGTCTGTCAAAACAATGAAAATTGCATGCATCCTTGACTGTGGGATATAACTTCCTGCATCAACATCAAACAAGGGAATATATTGAGAGAAACCGATTTACTGATGGAATTACAGCTGTTATGTGAGGACAGGAGAGGAACTTCAGCTGATTACATATAATACTAATGGATTCATACAAGGTAACCTTTATTAATGGATATTGTGAACAATCTACAGGCAACATTTTACAACATCCAATATGAATGAAAGTTTATCAGAAAATCATCTCCATCAAATCTTGGCCAAGTTATAGACTGGGTCCTGTGAGGTGAAAAACTAGGTTTCAATGTCAATTTGAAGGAACATATTGAAAACACTCTGGATGCCTTATTTTAAACTTAAGCATGTTGAAATGTTTTCAGAATAACTGTTTTGATGATATCTAGGCTAAGTTTAAATATATTCGGTCATAAACTAGGTCATTTTGGGTCATAAACTAAGTCACTCCACCAAATTGAAGTAAAATCTTGTTAGTCTAGAAATCACACTTTGCCTTCAGTAGCTTGAGGCTTTGTCAGAATGTTTGTGTTGACAATATCTAGACCTAGTAAGAATAAGGGTCATGGTGGGTCAAAAACTAGGTCACTAGACCAAATTGAAGGAACATTTTGTTAACACTCAGACATTTTGAATGCTGCATTTTGTATTTAAACATGTTAAAATTTTGTCAGAATTGGTGTTTTGGTGAAATCTAGACTAAACTATAGGTCATGTTGGATAAAAACAACAATGAGGTCCAAAGAAAAACATTTCAGAAAAATATTGTAAACAGCTTGACCTCAAGGTTTGATTCAGCATCTTGAAACTTTGTAAGAATGTTCGCCTGATGATTATTGATATTTAGGCCGAGTTCAACTATTGGTCAATTCTGTTTAATGTTAGCATGTTGAAACTTTGGCAGAATGGATGTTTTGAACATTGCTTTTAACCCAGAAACTATGTCACTAAGCCTAATTGAAGGAAAAACTTGTTTTCACTATTGTTTTTTTTTTACCTTTCTGTATTGATTATGTTCATGTGATGAATTGAATGTTAAAATTGTTGAAGATTTGACTTTGCACCAACAGATAAAGTAGGAATAATGTACAACAGCGGTCTCAGTTCCGACAGCTTGAAACTGATTCCTTTATCATGGTAGTCACATACCTACAGGTTAGACCCATTATAGATGCTGTGCTCGTGATGAGGCTTTGCCTTTTTCATATTAATTTTGCTATGAAATTCTTCGCACATGAGTATACATATGTATGTATTTTGTGTGTTTTAGAGACATTCTTAAAAGTAAACTATATAAAAGTATACAGATACACATTAAATATCATTAATATTTAATTACACAGTTAAGAATGGAACAGTATTCATGGAAACCCATTGAATACTCCTATATTATAACCACATACTAACTTTTAAAGTATCCAATGTACCATTGAAAATAATATTAATATTTCCTCCAGCAATTATTGTGAACAAAATATAAACACTTACCTCATATCATTGATTGTTTTGTGCTTATCTGTTGAAATTTGTTTTGCAGACTAATCCATCTTCGGTTATCTAGAAGCTTGGATCAAAGTGTTGAAAGTCAACTTACCCTCTGATTTTAATCGTTTCTAAAGGTATCATGCTATTTTTGAAGTATTAAAATGCTGCTTTGATGTTATTAAAACAAAAGCTATTGATTTTGAGATCCTTTAAAACAAAAATCTTTTTTAATGTTTCATTTTGCAATTCTCATGAATTTGATAAATTAAAAATCAGTTAAGAGCTTGGTGTATAGATCTAAGTACGGTGCGGACGCAACATGCGCACATATTCTTATTTCTTCAAAGTCATTAATTTCAGTTATGGCTGCGTAGATTATTGTAGATTTTGTAGATAATATTTTATTATATATTCTATAAACTTCATTTTATTTAATAAACCATTTCTGTTGCAATTTGTCTGATGTTCAAGTATGTTCTGACTTGACTATTTATATCTTACCTAAAACACCTAAATGTATAATAAGACATTAAAATACCATTATTTCCCAATTAACCCTTTTAACATGTTACTTAATTTCAAGATTTACATCTTTTCCAATGGCAGTCGTCCATTATAATTCGAGTATTTAATATTGGACAGCCTTGTGGCTGTCCGGTGTAGTCAGTTTTAAACGTTGTTAAGAGAGTCATGTTGTCCGAGAATGATGGAATCTTCATTACTCGGTCCACGTATCGTGACCTAAGCATAACTCAAAGAAATATAGTTAATTCTATTCTTAGTATGAAGGATAATTAAATGTGACACCAACCTTTATTATAAAGTCGGATATATTTTTAATATTTCGTTGGAAGATAAAGACAATGGCGTACTGACCAAGGCGTATGAAAACATTGACAGTCAAAAATTATAGATCGGTCGGTTGTATGAGAAGTACCCGAGTAAGCGGTGAGTAATAAAATCCATATAATTATACTGACCAAAGCAAAGCAATATGTTGGAAAACATTGCAGCAGTGTTTCCTCTTCTCTATACTGTATATTAAACGATGCGACCCATCGCGACAGAGATAACAATAACGCATTTTTAGTTGTACCCAACTTTAGATGCATACAGTCCGTATTTGTAGGAGTATTTATTTCAAGCACAATATTATAGTAAAGATTGGATTAAATTCCTGTATAGTATCAAAAGATCAACACCACATACAATGTTAATTATATTACCCTGGCATGACAATTATTGATTATAAATTAAGCTAAAGAACAAAAGCTGACCTTTGACATACCGGGGTCAGAATGTTACCATTAGACGGGTTATCGGCAGTATTTGGTATTCATTGTATGCATGTCTCGTTGTATAGATATGTGAATGAAATAAATGATTTATTAGAGCGTTATGCCGTTTTCAACAGTTCTTCGGTTAAATAACGGTGGCTTATTCACCTAACAATGTGTTTATTTATGCGGACTTTTGCAAAGTCTCTGCTGTATATGATAAAGGGTTAAACTGAAAGTGATTTGCTCCGACACTGTCTTTTTAAAATCAAAGCACTGAAAGTGCTGACAGCAAGGGGCTATCTGCAGATAACGGAATACATTAGGACAAGGATTTACCGATCTTTTTTTTTTATCGCATGCACTTCTGGGTCTATCGCAAAAACTTTTATTTGACTGGCGGTATTTCACATAGGTCGTTGCATAGTTTACTCATTCATTGATGCATTAATCACAATGCATGCTATATCAAAGTAAAAAGAATGCTGCATACCAATGAAAACTATATTGAAATCAAAGCAAAGAATAAACATCTGAAAGGTGGCATATTGTTTTACCATGTTTGAAATAATTTATATAATACTTTTAAAATTAACATGATAAATTTTATATCAAAATAAAATTTACACTGTGCTATGATAGAAGAATAATGAATGTTCCGTGCCTGGAGATTATTTTACAGTAAACTACGTTTACACAAATTAATCCATATTGTAGTAGTCAGTATATCATGGCTTTATACAGACACAGTCACAGCTGCCTGAAAACAACTGAACATTTTATTTTTCCATAACATAAGTGAACAAATACATGCACTGTTTTTTATTCTTTCAAATTCTCAATAAGTGTGAATATTCAACGAGCGGGTTATAGAAGTTGTTGATCTGAAAGTACTTATAGATCGGTCGTTGGTACTTTTTACTATGTAGTGTTTTTCACGATACACAATTTCTATTGATATTTATACCGTCCTAGCGATTTTGCACCACGATTCGAATGAATTTTGAAATTATAAACATGAGAACCGTGTTGTGTATATGTACACCTTTAATGAAAGACAGCTGAATAGCCTAGTAGAATATTTAATGCTACAAAGATTAATATGAAATTCATGGGTCATATAGAAATATGTTAACTAAGAGGCGTCGCTATGAGTGGTTACACTTTCATTCATGAGTTAATTTGTTAAGACAATATACACAACACTCTCCCCCTTCAAATGTAAAGTCATCAATTCAAATTAAATTTTGAAATCGGAATCATAATTACACCTGCGGAAAGTATGCACATACTGCTTTAATTTGTTCCGATTGTGATTAACCATTAAGTCCACGATGACCTCATTTAACATAATCATTATCATTTATAGCGATACCAAATGCCAACCTCGTCGCCAATTTGTTGTGTATGTGTACAACATTAAATGAAGGAACAACAATATAGCTTAGTAGAATATTTAATACTGCAAAGATTAATATGGAATACATGGGTTATACATATTACGTTACACTATGAGGTGTGGCTTTAAGTGGATACATTTTCATTCATGAGTAAAGACAATATACACAGCACTCTACCCTTTCAAATGTAAATTCAATTTTGAAATCGCAATCATAATTACACCTGCGGAAAGTATGCACTAACTCTAACTGCTTTAATTTGTTCAGTGTGTAAATGACACCTGCAGAAAGTATGCACATACTGCTGCTGCAATTTGTCCATGGATGTTGCGCGTGATCAAGTCATGTTGACAGCGTAGAAATACATTTTCTTTTTAAATCCTGTAATTCATGAGTTTTAACATAACATTTCTTTCCAGTTCTTTCTTTTGCGTAAGTGATGTCAAATCAAATCCCTATTCCGGCTGAATTGTCAACAAGTTACCGCAAGCTGGCAACAGTCTATTCATTATTAAAAACTATTCCACAGATCATTCACATTCATTGACATTAAATACGATCTGCAACTACCAAGACATCTCTCGAAACCCGAGATGGTGTTCAGAAATGGAGAGCTGCTATAGAAAGACAGATGTGAAGTAAGCCAATGCCGATATGGTAAAACCACTAGTCTAGATTCCAGTCTCAAAACGATGAGTGTCCTCGGAGTTTGCCTACTATAGCAATTGGCTCTAACGAGCCCCTTGCTAAAAATTAAATCCATTATGTTGGAGTGCAATCGCCATTTCTAACTTATTCATACGGCTGTTTAAACGTGGAAGAGCATAAGCATGGAACATTCAAGAAATGTATTGATAAACAGATGTCGGTTAGTCGGATTGTTGGATTTTCCAACATTTGAAAATGATTATCTGGAAACCTTCACAGCTTTTGTCGGCACTGATCAAGTGGAATACCAACCCATCATTCAATCAAAGCACTGAAAGTGCTGACGGCTTTGAGGTTGCATGAGGGTGGGAAAAGTAGGGAACATGTGAAAGGAAAAAACAATTGCAGCTTATGTTTATGTACTTATTGTTAAGAAGTTGAAAGATCATATCAAAAATAGTAAATATTCTGAAACTGCCAATTTGAAAACAGGAGGACCGTGTTGGCACTATATCGCTCACCTGAGTGCAATAAATTGCATTTAAGACTTGAAGAATCAAAGGAAACTTTGACATCAGGTTAAGGCAGAATATTTTGAAGTTTCTGCCTTATTATATTGAGAAATATTTCAATGTTAAATTAACTTCCATTACATGTTAATATAAATAATTCTCTAAACCATGTACTGTGTTTGACAATGCAAAACTCATCAAGACAATTATTCTGACAAAGATTCAAAATGCAACCTTGAGGGTGTGATCAAGATTGTCCTTCATTTTGCGTAGCGACCTATGATTCCCTTATCTGCTATGACTCATATTCGAAAATGTACTATATATCATCAATACAAGCATTCTGATAAAGTTTCAAGTTGCTGAAGCAAAAACTAGGCCTCCAGAGTTTTAATAATAGTTTCCTTTAATTGTGTCTAGTGACCTATTCTTTTACCAGGCATGAACCATATTCGAACTTGACGTAGATATTAACATAGAAATTCGGACCATATTTAAACAAATGTGGCTTCTACAGTGTTGACAAGGTTTACATTCAGTTTTGCCTAGTGACATAATTTTTGAGCAGACATGACCACTATTCAAACTTAGCCTGCATATCATCAAGACAAACATTCTGATACAGTTTCAACATGCTCAAATTAAAGATGCAGCCTACAAGTTAACAAGATTTACATTTAATTTGATCTAGATATCAATAAGATAAACATTCTGACCAAATTTTAAAAAATGTGGCTTCTACAGTGTTTGCTAGTGACCTACTTTCTGACCCAATATGACCCATATTCGAACTTGACCTTTATATTATTTATAGAAACATTCTGATAAAATTTCAAACTGCTGAAGCGAAAAAGTGGGGCCTGTAGAGTGTTAACAAGATGTTCCTTCAATTTGACCTACTGACCTACTTTATAGCCCAACATGACCCATAGTCAAACTTTACCTACATATCACGAAGACAAACATTCTAATAAAGTTTGAACATGCTCATATTTAGAAATGCAGCTTCCAGAGTGTTAACAAGATTTTTCATCAATGTGGCATACTACAGTGTTAACAAGATCATGACCAATAATCAAACTTGGGCTACATGTACATGTCATCAAGACACATATTCCGATCAAGTTTCAACATGCTCGAGTTAAAAATGCAGCCTCCAGAGTGTTAACAAGATGTCCCTTCAATTTGGCCTAGTGACCTAGTTTTTTACCCAATATGACCCATATTTGAACTTGACTTAGATCAAATTAAGACAAACATTCTTACGATAATGCCTTTGATACCTGCACAGCGCTTGCGGGTACATTAAAAGCGCGATCGTGTCGCCCGGTTGAGGGAGTGGTTGGTGTTTGCACGCTTCTGCTACAACTTAGTTCAAGGTGCATTGTTGGCTGAAGAGGAGAGGCATTGTCTCATTCAGTTGACTGCCACTCTCCCTCTCTTGTGGGTACTGCCCTTTCTTCTCCTTTAGTCCTCCCTTCTTTTCTAGGGCATCTCGTTGTACTGTTACTCTGATACGTTTGTGATAAACTTTTAGTTAACTTTTTACCTTCTGTGAAGAGCGCGACTGGGTAATCTGGTGAATTATGCGATGAGCCGGTAAAATGAAAGCCACAGAGGGTAGTCGGTCAGACGCCGGCCTGTCCCAAGTCAATGTCTGCCCGATTTCCGGCCGGGCTCTGAGTTGCGTCTATATTGTCTGGTTAGTCTAAAAGTTGGCTCGGCGCTCGCCCGATATGTGTGATGCCCGGACAGACATCGGCCAAGCGTCAACCGATTAATGTGCGATCAGTTTGCGATTAAGTTTTAAGTCCGAGTTAAAAGTAACTTGTTCCCCGCGAGGAGCCCCAAAAGGTTCCGGCCGAAAATGCATAGAAAACGCCGCAAACTACTCGCAATTATATCGCAAGGTAATTGTGACTTGGGTTTAAGTGATATTAGGTAGGTTAAATTTTTAATTCCTAAATATGCTTTTGAAAACAATATAAATCTGCAGTAGACGACTTTTTAAAACATAAAGGTTGATAATCTATATCTCTATGTGCAGACATAAGGAACATTCCTGTAAGCATTTTCTTCGCCATTGATGATATTAAATGAGGATTCACGAGGCCAATAGTTGAAATTCTTTATTAGAACTCGGGGGTGATCCGACCTGCATTGATCACGCGACTTCTTTGTTTACCATTTAATTTGTCGTCGCACGAGCCCTACGGCCCCCCTGTTAATCCGCCACTGCATTTGTCACGCGACTTCTTTGTAAACAATAAGCTTCCATATTTGACCTCTCGGCGCATTAATTGCTAAACATTTGTTTAACTTATATTAGGTTTCCATCAGGTCGTCTCAACATGTTTACTTATATTTGTCCACACAAACCGTTTTTATTTTTCAGTCCATTGTTTCGAAAATATAAACAGGAAAAGTGTGATATGTCGATGCTGTTGTCGGGGCCCAAACACTCCAGCAGACTGTATCCAGACTATGAAAAGAAGCCAGTTTAGAATTTCATGTCATTTCACGTTAGAGACATAATTGGATCAATGTTACCAAGAAAAACGGTGAAACAAACATTAAACAATACAATCGTCAATTTAAACTAGTGCAACGAAATAGAGATATTTTTTAAAGTTTTGACCAAATATCTCATAATATAGGAAAGTCCATGGCAAAAAGGTACAACTTTGATTTTTTGTTTTCGGAAAGTGTTTGTCTAGATCAGCCTTCACATCTGCGAAGTTTGATCTGGCTCCGCATTGTTTTGACAATTGCCTTTTTTAACTATTAATTTGCTAGATATTCACAAACGGTGTATATGCTAACCAGACGTACATGAGCTGTATCATCCGAATCTCTGTTTATTAATGAATAGTTCAACCGTATAACATGGTTAGTTCACATGAATTATGTGTGCTCTGCGAAACCAACCTCATGACATTTACGCCATAGCTAGATTTGATACTGCCCCATTCGACAGTTAATCACGTCTGACTTCTGACAAAACACCGTTCTTTTGAATTAGGTCAGTTTTTCGCGCAGACAGATATTTACCTACGCATGTCATAAAACTAATGTTGGTTTTCCTGGAGCACGGGACATATGGAGTTTAATATCCTCTTATAAATTCAAGACTTGTCTGGAATAATTTCATACTATCTTATATAAAAAGCACGGATTATGATAAAGTCAAATATAGAAAAATGAATAGAGTCATCAACTTATCACTTAGAGAAAAAAAGTACAGAAGCAATTCTGCTCATTAAGGACTGCTGCTGAACTATATTCTTAAAGCATCTTCCAAAACGAAACATTCCCGTTAAATGATAAAGTTGGGTTTACGCTTGTTCTAGAAATAGTGTTGATGAAAAGTATTATCACAGATGATTTTTCCATGTTGTATCATAAAAAATAAATATGTTCACCTTTTCACTCTGCTTCCGTTTTTAACAAAAATTCCTCCAATTTACAGCAAGTAGTATACAGACACTGTTCATAAGTCTAAAACATCAGTGATTGCAGTTTTCTTTAGATGAGTTTTAATTTCCATTCCTAAACTACCAGTGTTCAATTTTGGTTGCTAATTTGTATGCATACTAACGTCCTCAAAATAGTATACAAACTATTCGAATCTTCACTTCAAATTTAATTAATCAGCAATGAAGGTCTTGCTCTTGCCTTAGTCTTGGTTATTTAAACAATTAAATTTTATAATGGGAAGTGTCTACACTTCCGATGTGAAATGTATATGTGAGAGCCTACAATTTATAGAATACCACAACTACTGTATTAGGAAAAAGTCCATTTATTTTAAATGACGTAAAGGAAGCAACTATTTACACATCACAAATCATGTGATCAAAGCTCACCACGAGGTGGGTAATAAAACACAGTCATACACAAATCATAAAATCAAAGAAACATTACACAAATATAATACAAATAATACAAATAATATAATCAAATACAGCCACATGGGTAATATAAAACCTCTAGAGAAACTGCAAAGCACAATTGAAGAGACAAACATGATTAACAGGGGGAAGTTTGGGAGGATGGCGGGTAGACTTTGTTTATCCAGTTTACATTTGGCAGCTTCCAGTCTGGGCACGCTTAGTAACTCAACAATATTTAAGGTCGCTAAATACAATTTGTCAACTGTACACTGTTATATAAAAATAAAGTGAGTCTTATTTTCATCAAGTTTATGATATGGGGTCAAATGCTTCCTGTTTTCATAAACATTGCGAAAAATTAATACATTACTGCTGACGAATAAATACTTATTTCTACAGCAGTGCGTTTTTTTAACTCATATCATGAAATGTGACAAAGCATCCATTTATTGTGTAACCGATTGTACCTTTGAAATCCACTTTCCACGTCTTTCCCATGATTCACACGTCATGTGTAGTCCATATTAGTAACTGTGATTAATATTGGACTGTGGCCTATTGACAACAGTCCAGTATTAACAAGACGAGTTTCGATGCAAAGCATCAAAGACGCCGCGCATGATTTTGAAACATGACTTAAAGGAAGCAAATGCAATTCAGTACATTTAAATAAAGTGTAAACAGACAGGATGTAAATATTTCGAACAAGAAGGCCAAATGTCCCTTATTTCTAAACAGGAAGACAGAAGAGACCTTTCTCATCTAGCTACCATAGGCTATAATAGTAGGTTACCAAGAGCAAGAATTTTAGGGTCAATTTTGACGTAGGGATAGTCGTTTCATATGCTGCGATCTATGTGATATTCAGCATGTGAAGTTTAGTCGTGACATGTCAAGTTTAGTCCTGAAGCCATTTGATTTACACTTTGATAAACATTGAATGAAACTATAATGTGTCATACTAGCTGAAGTTTCTTAATTGTTTACCAATAAACGGTTTTAAATTTGCTCTAACAAGATCAAATAGATAACAATGCCTCTAGTTATAAGTTAAGTATGACACAAGCTTTTAAAGGAGAGCAGGAAGTCTATTCTCCTTCCAGTTAAGCAGAAGTATGATAACAAAGACGGGAGTATATAAACACAAAATACGAAGTAATTTTAAAAAGTTTAAATGTAATTTTATATACATGTATTAAAAAGTTAGTCTTTAAAAATATTCACATGACTTAAGTTGTTGAATATTTTTTCAGCAATGTTTAGGTAACAAATAGTAAAAATGTACATTCATTTTGTTAAAAGTATGCCTACTTTTACCTACAACAAAATTCAGTACAATATTAAGGCATGAAATATGAACAATTAGTGCAAAAAGTACTCATAGCAAATTACCCCACCCAAGTATTTTCCATATATATCAGAAATGGACATAGCATGCATACAAATATTATACATGTGTAAGGGCAATACATTGGCAGTGATTATGTTGGAAGCGTTTAATTTGAAAAATATTTTTTCATTCTGTGTGCACATAATATTGCTTTTGCTACATTTCATGTTAGTTAAGGGCTGAATAAAGAAAACTGCAAGTAAAACTCTCTTACATAGTGCTCCCAGATTTCAACTAAGCTAATCGTAGCAAATATGTGTATATATTTTTTGTAAATTAAATAAACATCGTAATCTTTAAACCACAAAGGTTTCATGTTGCAATGCGTATGTATTAATCAAATGGGTCTGGTACGCTATTACAAAATGTGTACTCTATTGTATATAAAGACAAGCGATGCAACTTCAGAAACAGGTATGCAACCTTACTTGAGCTCATCTCTGCTTTTAAAGGGTTAACAACCTGATACAACTAGTTGCAGCATGAATTTCCGATGACATCTATTAATTAACACATTAATATGAAACTTATGAGTGATCTTACGTCATTACCGCATTTTGTTTATTCATGATCATATAATGTTTTTCTGATATTGTTGTATACTTCGGTCGTTATTGTGACAGGTTATTTCATTGGTCGCTTTAACTGAATAGGCCAATCACAGTTCTCCTTAAAATATTTGAAAAACTAATGTTGCAGGCGTGTTTCAGACCTTTCAACTTTCACTGTTATTATCTTGAATACTTAAATCGATCGACAGCGGATAAGTATCTTTGTGACCAGAACGTAGAGTAGATATTTGGCTACATGCTGGCGCGTAGCCCCTTATTCGATCGTCGGTTTTTTATTGTGTATGGGACCAACATGACATTGGTCAAATCCGACTGATGGGGAAGTTACATCCCTTGTATATATATAATGGAGTATACCTTTTTTTTAATATCGTGCCAAGCCACTATGCCATTAATCACGTCCATTGATATATTCTGTTGAAGTAGGACGTTATCTACATTGTTTCGGTATTCCCCGTTGTAGGATCTTCTGTGTTCGTTATTACTCAACACTGGATTCCGTTACAATCTCGCATTCGTCAATAAATAAACTAAAACAATACAATCCAGTAACCCTTTTATAAATCGTAATTAACACTGATAAAATTCGAACATAATACTACAGTTTTAAGTCGATTGACGAATAAAAGTAGACTGCGTTTAAGCATCGATCCGAATTAGTATGGACATTCGCGCAGGCTGATTCGATCGATTTCTTTACAGATATTAAAACAAAAGGGTATTGAAATTTCATTCCTGGAACAAATCGCACATTCAACGAAAATGGTCGGAAATTATTTGCATGTGAAAACTGCCTAGCCTTATTCGGGATAAGCATGTCTACTATTAACTATTACTGGAAACTGACTTCTATTATAACAATATTTACGTCGCGCAATGAGATAAGTTGTCTTGGTGTCCGCACACATATGTGAGATGACATCTGACAAAAGTGTCGTTCTCTGGTTTTACGACAATATAGCTTTATGCGATCTGGTCAAGGAGATTTGTGCATGTTAATGCGCATGTGTATTAAAAATGTTGGTTCAAGTTCGATATGTTTATATCTCATTCATGTTTACCCTTTTCTATTGGCACTTTACTAAAAATGACTACCAACATCAACCGATGCTTATTATGTATTTTAATGTTTTATATCGGATTATATGATGCTGCTACGTAGCTTAATCAACAGTTGACACAGTAGTTTTGAGTGAAGACAAACAACTAGCCGAAATATCGATAAAGGCGTGAAATCTCGAGCACCAACGCCACCCTTAAAATCGATAAACTATGTAAATGTCTGATCAATGAATATGTCGATAGTGTAGTTATTGCTGTACAAAACATTCATATAACAAAGGCAGGATATTCACTCGTAGGTAGGTGTGTTTAATCATTATTCGGTTTGCTATCGTATAGTGTATGATATAAAGAATGATTATCATATTATGGTTATAAGTTTTCGATGCAATCTTTTACAATGAAATATTAGCAGAAAGCGTTGACATTAGGTTTTTCTTCAAACTGCTGCATTGTGTAAAAAACCAACAATCTTTCCAATTTTAAAAAGTTAAGTTTTGATAATATATGTTGTCTTTAATGACAACAAAAATCTTTTTTAATCCGATATGCACAATGTAACATTGTATGGCCGTTAAGGCAGATGAGGTTAAACTCCAGGGTCCAATTCCACCAGCCTTACTTAGGGATAAGTAATACGTAGATATTTAAAAGCATATGCTATCCTGTTTTGTTTCATTAACAAAAGTAATGTTAGTCAGAAAGGTAACTATTAATGTCAACTTAGTAATTTCATCTTTCACGTTTTACAAAATATTAGGGAAACATGAAGAAATAAAGAAAGATGCTTATAATTATTTAAGTATCATTTAGATTGGTTGGTTAAGTTGGACCCAGAAACACTTTGGACAAACGAGACATTACTCATAGAGAGCAATTTCCTTGGAGTTTTGGGGTCGCCTATTTTTGCACGGAAACCCTTTTGAATTACTCCTTTATCGTATGTCTGTCCGTTTGAGTGCCCGTTTTTCCGTCACGCTTTCACTTACAGACAAATCTTTCGAATATTATTGTCCTACTATAATGATGTATTGGCTTTCTCCAGAATACTCTTTCGTCTGTCTTGATGTTGTACTTTTTCTTAAAGTGTCAGTGTAGATTTGTAAAAAAACATATGACAGGTATCTATGATTCATAACCATTTTGTGTTGTATAATGTACTAGCATGCGTACACTGCTATTTATTTGCAGGGAGATAACATTCAATCAGTATTCATCAGAACAAAGCATGTCTAACGACGGCTGTGCTGTTTGTCAAGATGGGTTCACAGATCCGAGGTCAATGCCATGTGGGCATACCTTCTGTCAAGGATGCATACAAAAGTGGACAAAAGGGTAATAAATATCCAGAAAAATAGAAATATATACGACAACAAAGACCTGTCTGGTGATTTGTAATGAATTGTTATTTTTTAGAAGCTTTGTTACATTGTTACAAATGTAGTTTTGTTAACATACAAACACAAGGTATAAAATCGGCCAGAGACTCGGGTAGTATGGATTCAGTCCTTGGTGCGTAGGATTTCGGAGACATCATTACGTAAGCGTCAACAGTGTCACACCGAATAAACGTAACGGCAGTATTGGTACAGAAAATGACGTGTCATTAATGAAATACCGTTAATCAAAAATTGTGTGACTGCCGAATCCACTTCGTCTTAAAAAAGACTTAAAAAGGGATTGCAACACAATATTAACTGATTTGCTCAGGGATACGTCATTCTTTACTTAGTCAGGTATATTTGACAACTTATGATATCGTTGTATTTTGCGAAGTCCCGATGTGTTAAATTTCATATAAATACCTAAGTTTCATAGAACGCTTAAGGACAAATCGGCTTTACAATTTAATTTGCATGTACGATAAAGTACACATTATTTTTATTTGCAAGCATGTACAAGCAGTATAAATAGCAAAATACAAACACTAATATAGTGTTGAGGAGATATGAATACAATTGTATTTATACACTGTATATGATATTGAATAGATAAAACGGTATTGATTTCCTATTAACTGTTTTTGGATGTACGTGACTCTACATTGAAGCTGATGACAATCGACCACATAATGAGACTATGTATAGGCAGGAGACAAAATATCTCCAATTTCAAGTCATTGTGGGTTAAGCACTTAATCTCTTATAGTACATATTGATTTATCTCTTACCTCTTTGCATGTTAACGAAATTTACCTCTTATGAAGCGACCGCATACCATAAACGGGTTTATTTTACGATTGTAATAAAGGTTTACGAGTGTGTAATAACTCACAATTATTCAATGCATTAACACTTTATATCATTAATACTCTTTAATTATTAAATTTGTGACAACTTGGTCTTCATCAAGATTTAAAAAAAATACAACGGAAATGTTAGTGCAGTCCATTTTTGTGTCGAAGAGATTAAATTGAAATGAGGAGACGTCGTCAGGATATCGTGACGTCATTTCCGTCGCGGCGTCATATAATTCTTGTACTTTTCCATCTGCTGAAAAGCAACTTTCTATAAATAAATGCATCTTCCCTACCTGCGTTTGAATGCGTGTTTTATCATCACTAAGGACCATCTCGTAGGAAGATTCAACCAGCATATGAAAAGAAATAAAGATAGTTGGCAGACGTGTGTAAAAAAACCTACAAGTAATACTATCTAATGCGATTTTGTCGAAAAGTTAAATTATAACATGCTAAATCAAAATAGAGGTTACACGTACACGAACAAAACGAACGTAAACATTACAATCAAAAGCAAAAGTGTAATTGTTAAAACCGCGACTCCATTAGTGTTACTTGATCTTTTATACATGTGCATTGTATATACGTATAACACAGTAAATAAAGTGCTTCAATTCAGCCAGTACGGAGGCCTGTTTCAAAAATGTGACCGTAATCATCTGCGCGCTATCACAAGAAATCACATGCGACCTGCGTTAATAAACGAGATGTGTTACTAATTGATACGCACAATCCAAAACCATGCTAATCAATGAAATAAAATACTTAAATGTTTACAGTTTTGTAACTGTCCTTGAGTACTAACAGATACAAAGGAACGGTCCAAACAACGTCAACCTGATAATCATTGGAATAAACCGCTAACATAATTTAACATTTAATAATATCTTTCAGAACAAGAATTGATTGTCCAGTTGACAGAAAATCGTTTGATATTCCTCCCGGGGGCTTCACTAGAAATTATGCTCTACAAGATATATTACAACAACAACAACAACAACAACAACTCCCAAATATACTCCAGCAAACTACAAGAATAACTCCATCGGCTCCTCCTCTAACACCAACAAGGTATAATCGAATACTATTACTGAATTGATATTGTATATGTTATCTAAGAATTATCTACTTTGAAGGCATACATGTACGAGGATACAAATTTCATCTGGATAATCAGGTTTGGAGGTATAACTGTTGTCACAAAGTAGTACTACTCCCTTCTCGAGTTCTACTGTGGTTTTTATAGATGACAGCTACACAGGTGCCACTAGTCTATTGTATTAGAGAACTTTAAAACAATCTCAAGGATTATTCCTCGGAGACATTTACCTAAATATGTCGTTTAATAAACAACTGTCCTATTTGTCGCATGTTTGCCTTCAGTCTGTTGGATAACAGGCTATTTCAATCCCTCACCTAGCGAAATCGGAATCTGCAACAATTCAATCAAATCAAGCATTCAGATCTCGTAGCACAAAATAATTACATAACAGTAAACTTGATGTTAAATAATGTTTTAAAGATAACATTCAATTTATGCTGAACATGTAGTATAATACTTGTAGTTCACATTACAACAGTGTTAATTAACATGTCTCGTAATTGAGTTGGTGTTATCAAAAAGATAAGAAAAGTTTCACAATAATATTAATGCGAGTTATAATTTATTTTTCGTGACCACTTATTTTTATATTGAAGTGTTTGTATTCAGAGATGTGAAATGTAACCGAAGAGTAAACCTATTTGTTACAGTTAGATATAATGAACGATGTCAATGATAAGTATAAACTATATGTGTTCATTCACCGTCCTAGGCAGAGTAAGATATATCTATGGCGATAATTTGCTTGACTCTAAACCATTACATTTAACTTAGTTTTGAAACAGAACGAAATGTTGAAAATAAAGAGTGATATTTAAATCTATTTAGCGGGAACATTTTTGAAACTATATCGATTGGTTATTATTGATTTAGAAACGCCTTCAGTTGTGGTTTTGTAATATCTTAGTATAACATAATATATGGTTTTCCTGATGAATATCTATTTAAGGATCTCAACAAACAACATTGTAACAAAAAAATGATGTACAGTACGACATATATTGGGTCATACACCAGACTGGTTTATCAAATAAATTATGACATTGAATTTTATTGTCGGATATGGGGTAGGACGAGGGTGAAATTCTCTTTAAAATATTTAATTTAGGACAGCTTTTCTGATGGTGCGCCTTCTGTGAACTGGGAAGAGCATTCCATGTGTGCCGCCGGTCAAGAAACACATTTTGTTTGCTAGAATACACCACTTCTTATTTTCGATTCTGTAAAATTACTATTGGGGATTCCATTTTGATAAATTTGACATGCACAGGCATATATATTATTATCATTTTCGGTGGAAGCAACATAACATGAGTTTTGAACAAGTTCCTGTACCAATTATTTTTTTAGTCAAACTGATAGGCACTAAGAAGGCGTGGTTTGAGAAAAAAATAACTTTTTCAAGTATTCTCATTACATTAGTTTAAGTTTGCTTAAAATATTTGCCATGGAGAACGTGACATACTGTTCCCTCAATGTTCTACCATTGTTGACGGAAGTAGAACCTGTTTTAGCTCAATGTTGTTTTGAGGGTAACTAGAAAACCCGAAATATACTTCAAATGTATGGTTTACTCTGTTTGAAGGTTATATTTACTCAATTTATACATTTGTTTGGTTGATAACATTATATAAACCGAATATATATCATTATAAAAGGTTATTCGGACCTCATACGACTGTGACACGGTGGTCTAGTTGTTCACTCGCTGCATTGTCAATCCAGATGTCTAGGGTTTAAATTCCGGTTCTGGTTCTTGATTGTTTGGAGTGCTTTAAGTGACTCCCACTCAACTAGATATCAAATACTGGTCCATTCAGAAAAAAAGTACCTGTATCGCGTGTGACGGTGCTATAGACCGAGTACGTTAATGGACCAAGGGTCTTTTCGAAAAAGCAAGGGTATCGCACCCGGACTTGTAACTAACTATGTCTCTTGAACTTATCTGCACCTGTCAGATGCTTGTACATGATATACTGTACACCATCAAATAGGTCCATAGAAGCTAACATGTGCTCAATCACATAAATTTGTCTCTATAACATTACAATACAAAACCGATACTGCAAAGACACTCGGTAGTGCAACCCGGACGAGATGAAACCGAATACAAGTGAAAATACCCTGAATCTAACTATATACTGTTCAGAATGTCGGTATACATTAAATGTTTATCATAAAGAATGATTACCATGATTAATATGATTCTAGGCTGATGAATTTTTCGATGAAAATAGTGTTTATTGCGATAATGTGATGGAATTCGCGTCATTTGACAGGACTAAATAAGACGTTCTTTTTTTTTATCGTGTGTTTTTGCTCATGAGGCAGCAATGTTTTACTTGTTGATTGTTTTACCGGGATATCTAAAATTCAGAGAACGAAGATTGAAACGAATAAAAAACACGCACCTTGTTCTTGGCCAGTTAAGGTCCTTTATAAGTGTTGACTAATTCGTATGAATGTTGAGTTTCTATGTCAATTCATTCAATGTCAACTAGCGGAAAATGTAAAAATTAGTATTTTCAGGTCAAGGCCGTAAACAACTTGATTTAAATGCGTTCAAATCAGATAATATTTTGCATATATTTTACATATATTTTACATGCCAAATCACAACTGAACAAACTCAGTACTGCAGTTTGATTGATGCATTCTTTATCATGACATTTCGGTGTTTTTAATCCATGAGTGAATATCTCAAACAGCTAATGATTAATCCATAGGCAAATGAGAGTGTGACTCAATCGTGCAACCTACATAATTACGATTTTCTGGTAATATACGACCAGCGGTATGACCATCCCTGACCATACACATTTTAGTATGCCATTTGGTACACGTTCAGTTGATTACTTTTCAAACATATTGTAACACCGTTCTATCTACATCGTTTATCTTTTTAATATATATTGATTGCTTTGAAATATACCATCTTACGCCCAACGGACAATTTTGAAGTTCGAAAATTATTAATGATATGCAAGATATTGCCAAATCAGAAACATCAGAGTTGAGGCATCTTCGCATAATGGATATTTCCAGAATAATATGTGACCTAATTACCTGCTTGAATGAAAAACATTGTGCATTATATTTTGTTTAGTACATTTTCAACTCTTACAACTGTGGCATTTCCTTTTACAGCACACGAACCCAAGCGGAGTTTCAAATGCGTAAGTAAGCGTGCCTTTCATCCGTTCTTGTCACACGCTGTTCAGGCTTGGTATGGTAATGCTGCAAACATCTCTGTTCACAGTTTTAAAACAGATTTATGATTTGCTGCAATTTGAGCATCATTTTTCTCAATTAAAGGGAAATCATTTACACTGATATTAACGCTCTTGATTAGTTTTGATAACTATTGTTATCTCCCTTAAGAATTTCGGCAGTACGTCAGATATGCTTAATGTTTACCGCAAAATAGTTCCAGCATGTCTGCAGAGACATGGTTAACAATAATAATGTCAGTGCTATTTTAATACAAGATTGATACTAAGATTTTAGAACTATCGAACTAAGATGTAATTGAGTTAAAAAATGTAAACATTAGCCTTCTTCGTATCTGGAAACAGAGCATAGATTTGCGCATGACATACGCCCATTAAGGAGTGACGCAGTAAGCAGGTGCCCATTAGGTGATGCAGAGACACGGTTAACACTACTCCCGTCATCGCTATATTGGCGCCGTCTTGATACTAAGATTGGAGATGTATCGAGCTTACGATCTAGATTGAGTTCAAAGATGTAAATATTAGCATGCTTCATGTTTGGGCAGATAATACATATCATTGCGCGTTTTATCAGCCATGCAAAGTATGACGCATGAGTCTAGAAATTCCAAAATGTCCTATAAATAGCTTGCCAGACTGGTTTTCGATGATTTTTTAATCTCAATATTATAAACGCTTTTTTGTGTAATTGTTGCAATATATGAAAGCGTCTAGATGATAAGACTGGTTTTAATGATTTTGATATATAGGGAGGTAATTCAGAAATCATTACATTATTGTTAGATTAAAGGTTGAATATAGTACAAATACATTTAGTTAATACTTTTTGAAGTAAAATCCTACTATAAAGATAAATAAAAAATATTTTGGAACTGAGTTGGAGATAAATCGAAAATATTTTGATTCAATCTGAAGTAATATAGACTTGTTGAGATGCTTTCTTAAAATAGTTTATTTTATTGAAAATAACTAAAGAGATACTACGTGACAATACAAAGAAATTCATTTGAGCTTGCGTCTTGTGAGATCACGACAATAGATGCTCGGCCCATACGTCTCAGAAGAAGAAGCAGGCATCACCTGCTTGTGCAAGCTTGTGCCGAAATTCTCATACATTTAAACCTTCTAACAAAAGTAATAAACCGGCTTCTCGTCAGATAGCGTCTGTATTTGGGGAAGGTTTATGAATGAGAAGTTTCACTTAACATGTTCCTTTCTTACTTGACCTGTTTTAAAAGACCATCCATGGGAAGAGAATAATCAGGTGGTCTTTAACCCTTTCCCATATTCAACACATCTGCATCAGATGCTTTTGGGAATATCCAGGCAAAAACACGGAAAAGCTCTACAAATGTAGGTAATTACTAAAAAGAATTGAAAACATTGTGGCAAAAGAAAATGTTGCCTCTTTTCAAAAGCTGTCTGCTATATCACCTTAATTAGTGAAATTTAGTTTGATATGATTTGTCTGATCTCTAACTAGAGCACTTCTAACTCAATCAAGGGGTTGTCATTTCAAACCCTAGCACGGCCAACATTCTTTCCGACGTTTAACAAAGGTCACTATGACAAACGGCATTCGTCTTCCACCAATGGGCTAACAGTCTTTGTGGTAAAGCAGCCAGTTGCTTGGAAAGAATGTTTTGTGGAGTAGTCAGTACTGGTGTGAGGAAACACATTATAGAATATAATGCTACAATAAATTTATCAAAAGGAGCAGCTCTTCCTTTGCAAATTTGTTGAATTTTTGAAAGGGTTGTTCAGTAGCCTATAAACTAACATTATTTTACTGTCAAATGATGGAGCTTCACTTAAATTTACCCGCGCCAAAGTGAACTTTTATTGAAAACCGCAAGGCCTACACCGAGGTACTGCTTGTTTATTCGCAGGATCTTCTACACGATCGCCACTACAGTGCCTTCGGCGCTTTGATTTATTGAAGCAATTTGATATTCGCAAATACAAAACAGATGTTAACAAATATTTTATGAAACAATACAATACAATACAGATCACCATTGATGTTTTAAATCAGTAGTGTTTTACTGTGTGTGTTCCTTGATGAAACGGATACACAGTTTAAAGTGACAAACACCCTCATCAGCTATAAAATATACAAAGAGAACAAATCTTTATAAAGAACAAGATTGCCGTGCACAGGAACGATATACATCTTTAGACCGTGGTGCAATCGTTGGAGACCTGTTAATTAATTAACGATAATTTACATATACTCGTATCAGGACGCCAGTTAACTGACGAGAATTGACGTAAGTCAGGTTCTAGTCAACTAGTAATTAAGAAACTGCACGTCAGGTTTTTAAGATATCCTATGCCAATGTCAACTGTCTGTAAATGCATCACCATTTCGCAACCCGAATCACTATATATCCATATGCAAGGCTTCGATGCTTAAGTCGAGTTATCGGATGAATTTTGCGTGTTATTGTAATATTTTATAAATGTACCCTTGTTCGCCATATGATAGGTAGAGAAGCAGTTTATGAACATCAGGACATATATTAGAATAACAATCAATGACAATAGCAATTGTATTTTGATTTGTATATGAAGGAAAGTTAAAGCCTGTATATTGTATATGAATAAATCGTCATCATCTCAATTATAAAAAAATATGACAAAATTTCGGTGTTTAAAAAAGAATGTGTATTTTTCTATATTTTCTATTTATGTCAGATACTAAAATACTAAGAAACGTGAGGCATGTCCTGAAAATCATGGTGGACGACCGTGATCATAAATTACGTACGTATATAGAAAACACTGCTGTTCCCATTTATATAAATGTCTTATTAACAACCGAGTCTCTGCTACTAATAAAGCTGACACGTATACTACATTGATGTCTCTGACTGATCCATCAATTAAAATTCCAGTCGAGACTTGAAATTCGAGGAATAACGGGACATTTATCTTAATCCTACTTAGTGCCAAATCTTACATCTATTGAGAAACGCACATATTATTAAGACCACGTACGTGCAGCAAATCTAATCACTAGTGCCAACTTGATAAAGAAACTTCATTTAATTTCAGTTCATACCAACACCTTGTAATTGACCAATAGTTAATCAAACTCGTTACTTTATGAATATAACAATCAATAATAGAAATGGAACATCATTGGCATGCAAAACTCTTATTTGGCTTTGACTATAATATGCAAGCGAGATACAGCTCCGAAATTACACAAGCATATGGTTGTTTACATGGTTTATATAGGGAAAACTGTCACAACCTTAGGGGTCTCACGTTTTGAGGGATAGTCTTCAGTTTCGGTGTTTTTGTTAACAGTGGTGGGATGTTAATTTGTACAATATTATTCTGAACTCTAACAACCGCAAGTCAAGCGCTCTTCGTAGACTAAAATCTCAGTGTCTTAAGGATCTTCGTTGAAAAAAGATTTTCACTACTTTCAATGAATAAATTTGAGATTAGACAATTATGTACCTTATTATGGAGGTGTTGAGGGATGAAATTGTAAAAACACAAATCTATTCTTAAGCATTGATTCATAGAAGCCCTCTGGCCAAATAAACGAACACACAGCGTACATTTGATGAAAGAAAAATCTGACAACATCGTTGTTAAATGTAAATATTTATTGTAACAGAACCCTTCATACTATAAACAAAAATCTTGATTAACTGTTTAATATGTGATATGGGAGTCTTAATCCTGAAATTAACACAAAACACTTTCAACTGTCAGACAATTACACCTAACCATTAATTCATTTACTATTGAACAGCATCATTAATTCGAAATGTTTCTTTTCCAGGCACTAAAATCCTTGTCGCATCGTTGTTGATTATAACCTTTTCCAGATGTATTGCAGGTGAGTATACTAGAGACGAAATGAGCGTTAACGTGTATTATTTAAATTTCTTCCATCGAGTGAAAGACAACGGGTGATATTTGCAAGCTTGGTGGAACCACTAGGGAAAACCTAACCATTCTAAAGATCTTTATACATTTGTATATCTAATTACTTCTTATTCCCTCGGTGTCTCTTACTGTCAAATATTCAACATTCTTTAGTTGTTTTACAGATCATACATATGATGTGTAAAATTTTAAATCAACCGCCATTCCTATGGTTTTTCTTCCTTCAAACTCTGATTTGAACCTTTCTATTTATAGCCATACAAACATGATAATCCACAATAGTTACATATGTCAAACAATTCAAGCTAGAAAAAGAGCCGGCATGTATAAACGCCAATACTATCTCCAAAAGCACAACATTACCTAAAATACATGTTACCAATTGCTGTCATTTTATAAAAGCATTACTTAATCGGTTAATTCAATACTTTACTTTTCAAGTGATTAAAACAATCGAGTCTAGAGATTAAAGTTATTCTTAGTGTTAATATCCAGTTTTAAAACCAAAGTAATTGCAGTCCGTGGAATATAACATGTTTTAAATACCCATACTATAGAACTTTTGTTTTCTGATCTACGTACACCTTCGTTCAAGCAATGAAAAGGGCTTAGGTTATAATGCTAGAATTAGTCATATGCCTGTTTATCTGGAAATCGTTTCTTTGTTATCTGGATTTGTCAAGTGTTTTGTTTTGATTACATGTATATTTGATTTGTTTTTGTTTGTTTGTTTGGAGTTTAACGCCGCTTTCAACAGCTTTGGTCATATCACGGCGGTCAGTGCACCTACCCATGTTTTCCTGGCTTTCCCACACCAGTACTTACTGTATATTTGATGAAGTATGCAAAGTATAAATCAGCGAATATCTAAATGAAAATAAAGAGCTTACAAATTAGATGACATATGTTAAGGTGACAAATGATTAAACTCAAATGTATTTTTAATATTATAAATCTCGTATTCAAAACACTAGCTATACTTATACCCAAATTGAAGTTGATAACCTGCATAATGTAAGACTTATGACCCTGAACAGATGAGCGGACGGAGACATGCAATTAACATTTGTTCGGGGGTATGATAACAAGTTGAAATCAATGTTTTAACCTGGCATGGTAAACGTAAATGGTTCATCTTCTTGGGATAGGGGCATTTCGTCTTTATGCAAGGTTACCTTCTTTCAACCAGGTAACGTTCGATCGCAAGTAAGAGTCACAATTGAATAAATGCGCGAGGTCAAACTTTGGATAGGTTACAATTTGATTCAGACTGTTCTCCATTAGACGAGGTTCATACACCCAAAACCACAAAACCCATCTGCTTTCTTTATTGAGTTTAACGAACTTAAACTAGTGGTGAACACATTTTGAACTTTGTTTGACCTCACTGCAAGTCTTGTTTTGATTCAAATCAGGACAGAGTTAGTTGCTAGCTATGAATGCACGTTTTAATCAGAACCTTCTTTCTATGATGAGCAGATGTCCAGCAATAACTTGACACAAACATTACAATCAGAATACAAAATACAGTGTTCATTTTACAGGTGCCGTGAAACTGTCATCAGATTGCTCGATGGAACAAGATGTTGCAGTGTATCTGTTTGTTAAGAGCTGGTTTGGGTTCTTTTTCTGGTCGATTATACTGGGTCTCGTGATAAAAAAGAAAATAGGTCGAGCCTTAAAGAATCTATTTTATGAAGTTTTCCTCGTCGCTACCACGTTGTTTGCATTCATTTGGTTCATAATAGGTACTTTAAAAGTTACTAAATTGGTCAAACGTAATATATTGTTTTTGAGCGGCGCTGCGAAAACCAACCGTAACGCATTTGCATCCAGTATAGACATATATCAGCCAGTGTGATTTTGCTTCGAACTGTTTGCCAATTAGCCATTGCATGTTTGAAGAAACACCTGTTGCATGAATGCCAGGGGGATTTTTTCTACACGTTCACTAATTACGTTTAGGTTGGTTTTGGAAATGTTCTGCTTATTGCATTTGTTTTCCTATTCGTATTAATTCATTTTATATATTTTTTAATCTTTATTCTTTATTGATTTCATTAAAATTGTATTCGAAAGTTTTTGGTTATATTCATTTATGAAATGGAATCAATCCTCACTCTTTGCATATGCTTTTCATGCTGTTCAACAGTACCATTGAACTATTCCAATTGATTTCGTACTTAAGGATCCATTTGTGAAAGAGTTAATTCGAAAACCCATATATCGTTTTAATAAATAACAATGGTTAAAATTGTCCATCCGAAAAAATCGTGAAAAAGAATTTGGTTCGAAGGTATCTTATGTTATAACCTTATTCCGCACTCCCTAATATATTGAAAATATATACTTTATTTTCTCTGATAAATGCAAGCTAAGTTCTGCGCGTTCTATGCATGATTACATATACAACGGATGAAAACATAGATACAAGACAAATTGACTATAACAAAGTATTTCCTTCTTGCAGTAATATAATCTTTTATTCAGAAGATGTTATACTTGTATAAGGTAATTAAATAGTTAATATTTACATTTCTAGGAAGTGTACGGGTCTTCGGCAAACATCAGGAAATGAGGGAGGACTGTCCGCTAGAAACAGATTTAAACAGTTGGACTGCAGACTTCATAAATTTTGCAATCTTTCTTACAGTGCTGGATTGGGCATTTGTTATCATTTTCTTATTTTTCTTCCTATATATTTGCTGTGACGATGGTGATGATGATGATTATGATTATTAATATGAACGGTAATACAGTCATACTGGATTGTGTTTTAACATCTGTATAATTGAACTATCGCACATGTTAAACAAACAGAATACTTGTAACTATCGGTAAACGATTCGAAACAATGGAGTTGCTTTAACCTTCTGACTGGTGGAAACAATTTTGTGGAGCATGTGTCATCAGTATAGAGCACGGCCAACCGGCGCATCTGCGCCGTTTGACCAGACTATATACTGTTGGCTGCATAACTCCATACCTCTATCTTGCCATACGTTGTACCTATACTTTGCTTTTAGACTCATCCAATTTAAAAACTGGACAATTTCAGCCTTGAAAGGATTCAGATTCACCTTTATCTGAGCGATATATTAATAATTCGATCGTATTTTAAAATCGCAGTGAACGAATTTTAGGCTGACAACCTACGTTCGACTTGGTTGTATTTAAATCTTAATACAGTCATTTGTATTAATTATATTCCCACACAAAACAAATTCGCAGTAGACGATTGAGCAAAAATCGAGGGAAGAAGCTGGAAAACTTTACATTAAAGATAGTCTCTTTCTTGCAAAGAGTTGAAAACAATGTGGGAAAAAAGAGGACTTACTGATTATGTTTTCAAAAGTAGTCTGCTGCAGATGCGTACAAATGCGAGAAAGTGCTTAAATTGTAAGTAAATTACCTACTAAATGCAAGTTAATTATTTAGATAAAATAATCAGATGTTGTTACCCGTGTAATTGGTATTAACTGTTTATCAATAACAGTGGTGCTTATTACTATTCTTTAGAAGATATCCATACATATTGATAGGACGTATAGTATGTATACAATATCTGTCTTATGGTACATGTGTATCTGATATTACTTTTTCAGCAGTATATAATATATATATATTGGTATCAGTGTACGTATGTAAATATTTGTCATATCCATATATTCATGTATTTATTGTTAATGGTTAATGTCACGTGTATTTGCCGGATGCCGTATAACCCTGAATTGATTGATATTCCGTTAAGTCTGTTTAATAATGTGCAATTATTGAAAATTAAACAAACGAAATACATGCATTATTTATTTATTTATGTAAGCCGCCTTCATGTACACTCATATATGATTACATAGTTACAATGTTAAAAAATGACAAAAAATAAAAATGACACTGTATGCAGTGTAATAAAAGATACTGGCATACATATGTATGTAATACAGCATGGTCTGATAACAATTATAAACATGGAACAATCAATATTCGGGTACATGTAAATTCTTATTGATGTCAAAATCAAACTTGAGAATAACATGTTGAACAAATGTGCCTCTTTTTAAATTGCGGAGCACACTATATAATTATGAATTATTGCATTGGTTTGAGTTTAAGCGGTTTTCAACAGCATTTCAGTTATATTAATGTTGTCCGTTGTCCTGAGGTGGATTTCCAGGCTTTATCGTGCATGTGCTCAGCACAAATTCTTCCAATATACTGGCTGCATTCTTAGTTGGCAAATTAGGAACTCTAATACGAGAGGACCAAGATGGCCCTGTATGGCCTATGCGTAGTCTCACTATTTGGACGTTACATATTCCATTGGATGTGAACAGCTTTAGAATAAAATCGCATTTGAGAACAGAAAGCTGGACTAGGCAACTGACTACTCTCCGATTAAGAATGGCTCTTGCCACAATGTCAATCATCGGAAAGAATGATTTGCCGGCTCGGGATTCGAACTCAAGAACCATGGATTGATAGCCTTCGACATTACCGACTGAGCTTTCGCGGCGCGATAATGAATGGTTAAACAAATGTAGAACTCATGTCGTTGCAAGTTTTAGCTTAGATCTTATCGAAGTAAAGCTAAATTTCATAGACTCTAACAATTTTAAGACAAGAACGCCTCAATATTTGGACATAACATTTTCCACTGGATGCAAACGAACACGAATTCGAAACCAGAAACCCGGAATAAGCCTATCACTAGCTTGAGTACTATTATTAAGCATATATATATACTTAGAAATAAGAGAGAAACTAGCCTGCCCTCTGACTGCCATACGACCAACTCTATATTGCTGTCATGTTGTCTTTTTTTTTAATTGCATGCTCTTAAGATACATGATATTTCAAATAACTTTGACATCGGGACAGTAATCTCATGGGAGAACATTTTTAAGACATACTATCATTTTTAAAGTATGTGTAAGACCCATCCGAGGATCTCACCCTGGTATCAAGCTTTCGAGGAGGCATAATGCTCTGAACACTTCGCCACCGTGGTTGTTCACAGACAGGAAACATAAACTATAATTTAAGAACAGCGACTTGTATAAGTGTTTGCACTGTCTCAGTGATTGGTGAAATCCAGCAATTAATCAGCGAAGTGAAGCGGCATCAGTAATGGGGCCGTTACACCATAAGGTTCTGGTCAGTGTTCTATGACGTTTGAGGAAACGTTGGTAATCGTTCATGGTCGCTGGTATAGCGCCAGAAGAGCGTTGTGTAAACGCTGGTGAACGCTGGTGAACGCTGGTAATCGTTTATTTAAACGCTGGATAACGCTGAAGAACGTTCGTGGAACGTTTTACTAACGTTCGCCGAACGTTGCACGCGTTCGGCTACCCTAGCATTATTTGATTGTTATTAATCGTTTGCTTTGCAGTGAACGACTCACTGCCGACCTTTCAACGACCACTTAACGAACCCCTAGCGCACAGTAAGCGTCATTTGAGCGTTTCCTGAACGTCCATGCATGTGGGTATATAAACCGATGCTTTTTAAGCAGAGTTCAGTTGATTTTGGGCTACCGTAGAGAACACCCACGATGGAGGATCCAGAAAGACTAAGGAGGGTATATATGCTTGCTATAGCCCAGCATGAAGTAGATATACTGAACTTGAACATAGCTGAGCACATCGAGGGACCTCGCCCACAGAGAAGAAGATCCCGACGAAGACGACAGTGCTGGACTAAATCATGGATCTTGAGGCGCCAAGAGTTTGGAATGTACGACCAACGCATGGTTGAGCTTCGCCGGGAGGACACCAGTTCCTTCACAAACTTCATGCGCATGCCACCTGAAATGTTTGATGAGATCCTTGAGCGTGTCAGAGCCAGATTGACGAAGCAGCACACCTTCTACCGACAGCCCCTCGAACCTGGCCTGAAACTGGCGGTGACACTGCGACATTTGGCCTCTGGATCTAAGTATGCTGACATGAAGTCTTGGTGGTGCTCCAACACAGTCTCCGTCCTCGTCCGTAAAGTGTGCCGGGCGATCGTTGACGAGTATCTGGATGAGTTGATGACCCCTCCAAGTACTCCTGAAGCCTGGCGTGAGATTGCCAACCAGTTCAGGACAAAGTGGAACTTCCCCCACCGTTGCGGTATCCTTGACGGCAAACATGTAGCCTGCAGATGCCCTAACTCTTCAGGATCAACCTACTACAACTACAAGGGATTCTTCTCTGTGGTGGTAATGGCTTGGTGGACGCAGTTCATCTGGGCAGATGTTGGTGGTAAGTGTTATTTACATTATGACTATTTTGTTCTGTACAGGTTAGTAACCAACTTATTCAATAGATGCACGAGGAGAGGTATGGTAAGTAATTGGTAAGTAAGTGAAACCTGAGCACGTACAAATTATATTTTATTCTTACAATAATACCTTCGCTCGTGCGGTAACACCTCGCCCGCTGCGCGGTCTCGGTGTCACGAATCGCACGTGCTCAGGTATTTCAAATCCATGAACACCTCACAGTAGGTTGGTAACTATAATTTCACATAATGTCTTTAATTAAGATTGCATTCTATTATTTTTGGTGTAATTATTTGTAGCTGCTATTTGTACTGTATGTTTATGTTGATGTAATTTGTGTTTTTCAGAGAAAGGAACAGCATCCGACGCACAAATCTACAACGGGTCTGAGCTGAAAGACTGCATCGATGATGGCTCCATCGGCTTCCCACCAGCTGAACCCCTGCCCAACGACAACTAGGATGTGCCTTACTACCTCATCGGTAACGACGCGTTCGCCTTGAGGTCTAACAAGATGAAGCCGTACTCGCACCGTGGAATGATCGATGACGAGAGGATCTTCAACTGAAGGCTGTCAACGGCACGTCGTGTGGTCGAGAATGCCTTTGGCATCCTTGCCAATAGATTCCAGGTACTCCTAAACAACCATGAACCATGCTCCCGCAACCGTAAGGCTCATCGTTACCACATTCATGTGTTTGCACAAGCTCATGCGTATGAGGTATCCACATCAACAGAACATTCGCATGGACCTTGAAGACGACAATCATAAAGTGATTCCTGGACAATGGAGAACACAGCGCAATCTAGAGGACACCGTCAATGGCAGAGGGCCCAACGTAGAAAACAGACAGGGGAAGCGCCAGAGGAACCACCTGAAACACTAGTGTTACTCGGAGGCTGGTGCTGTTCCATGGCAGATGGATATGATATGATATGAAGACTCTTGTGACATGGACAATGTGTGTAGATGTGTTGATGTTTTCTAATAATAAACATTAATAAACACAAATTCAATGTCACATTTAAATCATTTAATTTAATAACATAAAACCCCAGGAATAACACCCGTGATTTCGTAAATCACAGTAATAATAACAGTAAATCAATATAACATTAAACAATTAAAGGAAATAATAATCATAATCACACATTCACAAAAGTGTTAATGCCTGCTCGGCCTCATCCAGGTCCCCCTGAGTTTTGGCTATGATCGCCTTCAACTGGAATTACACAGGTAAACATTAAACAATAAGCAATAAACAATTGTCTTTCACTTGTTATTCAATATCGTAGTATAATTATATGAATAAGTCAGTATTTCTGTTAACCTGACTCAAAGGGCTTCAGGTCTTGAATCAGGGACATGTAGGTAGGGTCCGCGGAGTTGAAGACCAAAATGGCTTCGGGCGGTGGCGGTCCCCACTCACTTTGTGGCTGCCAACTTCAGTGCTGTGACTGGCACTTGCCCTAACTCTGACTCGGCCTCTTGCTCGGGGGGTGTTGCGACGAGGTCGTGTCACCAGTGACACTGAAAATACACCATAAGGAAAATGGTCATATGACGTCCTGGAGTGGAGACGAGTGATTTTGATCAATGTTTGAACCGACCCAACTAGATCTAATTGTACTTTTGATCAACTTTTGTGCCATCTATTGGTCAATTTCAGGATTGAGGTAAGTCGGGATATACCACGCGTTGGCATGGCCACCGCAACAATTATAGTTATAATTGAAAGTAATGATAATAATTAAGCTCACCATGACTGAATCGAGGGCTGTCTGGAGGGGGGTCTATTGGACCGGTCCTCACTGTCGTCGTCGGTTAAAATTCGACTCGCAGAAGGGCCTCAGGACCTTGTTGATGCCTTTCCGGGCCCGGCGAAGGTCCTTTTACACTCAGCCCAAGCAGCACACTTTTGACGTAGGCGGCGTAGGTGGTCCTCTCGATGACTGGCTCGAGAGGCGGGAGTTACTCACGCAGCATTGTCAGCATCTCGCCGCTCTCCTGGCCTTCCTCTGGAGGGTCTCCATGTTGGAGGACACCGACAGGGCTGGGATAGGTTGACGTTCTAAGACGGGGATGGTCTCAGCAAACTCGTCAACATCAAACCTCTCCTCCGCCGCTGTCCGCTCAGCCTCATCCATGTCCCCCTGATTTTCGGCTATAATTGCCTTCAACTGGAAAGAAACGGAATGACACAGGTAAACACAACATGTTTGGAAATTGACAATAAACAAGTGTACATACATTTGTCTTTCACTTATTATTCAATATTGTAGTATAATTATATGATAAGGTCAATATCCACATCAATACTTACACTCCGGACTGGCTTCGAGCGGGGGTTGACAGCACGGTGGAAAAAGCCAAGTTTGGCTTTTATCCATGTCTCCCTCTCAGTCAACTGTTGCTGGCCCTCCCCACTCTTCGTCTTGTCCAACCTGGTAGATATTATAAGCATACGGTAAGTATATGGTAAGTATGTAAGTATATGGTAAGTATATAAATTCCATTATTATTTAAGTCATGGCAATTATTTGAAGCATTTTCATAATTTCAAACATAAATACTTGCTTTGTGAACATGTCCCTAAGGGACTTGAACCAGGTCCACAGGTGGTCCACCCCGATCTCCAGTTCTGTGACCTTGGTCTCGAGTATCCGTTGCCTCTTCGCCTTGTTCCTGTATTCTGTCTTCTGTGAGTTCCACAGTAGTTCGTTTCCACCAGACTATCCTCCATCGCCCGGTCCTGAATCCTTCAGTCCTTCCTCTGCTTTTTCCCTGTCTTTGCCATGGTCGGAACGTCCTCAGTGTGGTCTTCATGGTCTTCAGGGGCTGTCACATGTCGTATCACACATCGGATGGGCTCTTCCTCGTGGTGTTGTTCTTCGTCAGAAGAACAACTTAATCCACTATGATTTTCCAGCGTTTTATACTCGTTTGACCATAAAACTCACATGCAAGCAAATCGCTATTCTGTCGTTGTTCACACGTTAGTAACACGCTCAACACGCTCGTATAACGTTGACTAATCGTTCGTCGTGCGCCAGTGACACGTCAGCATACGCTAATAGTTTTCAGGGGTGTCTTACTTGGTCGCTGTTACACGTCCATCATGCGTTAGTCACACGCTAGTCATGTTTTAGTCACACGTTAGTCACACGCCAGATGTGTCCACCTCACCCTAGAACGCTCGAAAATTGAACGATTAGAACGCTCAGAGAACGTTGACCAGAACGTTATGGTGTGACGGACCCAAGAAGCCCTGCACGTTTGAGCCTACGCTGCAAGTCTACGCAGCCTCTTTGAACCACTATCAACACTACTATTCATACATTATTCCTAAATAACAATGCAACGTTATTATTGCGCGTTTATTTGGAGTTACCTCACAGCCAGAAAACGAGCAACTGACCAAGTATAAATGAATACACCGCTTTTTATACTAGAAAGTCACGTGACTTATCATGACCGTACGGCATACTCTTATTTTACCCTTAAAGTGCAAAACCTTCCGCATACGTTTTGCAATACTAAGCGCTCACATGACCAAGATAAACATTTAAAACAGCAAGCGTCTGCTCAAGATTCAAACTGTTTCAAACTGTTTTCTTGGTATATCCGAAATGATAGCTCTACAAGTTGCTATGGAACGATTAAAACTATACAAACATTTCATCTACTCGTCACATTACCCCCGCCTACGAGTTCAAGGGACCTCGCTGTGAAATATGAATAAAATGTACATTAAAAATGAACATCTAATTAGCATATCCGTATGCTACAATTAATACAAAAATACATGATCGTACTAAACAGCAATTTAAAGTCTATAAAATAAACCTTCTTATTCCATCTATTTTCTGGACCATGATTATTCCACTTGAGCACGGACCGGTCGAAGGCTCTTTAATCTTCCGTCTAAGCATATCGTCGATGTGCTTGTTTACTTCTGCATGCATGTGAACTGGTATACGTCTCTAAGGCTGCTTAATAGGGCGTGCATTTCCAGTTGGGATTGAATGTCTAATTATTCCCGTACGTCCTATGTCATATTTCAGCATGTTTCAGGAGAAGTGTGGCAACTTCTTTCTTCTGCTCTGGTGTCATAACCGAAACTGTTTTCTCATATAGTTGTTCCAAGTGAGCTGGAACAGCTGATATATATGTCTTTTCGGTACCAGCAACCATATGTGGTTCAACGACGGCTGACACTAAGTTCATATCTGCTATGTGCGTTCCAGGATATATAACTTGAGTTGCATCACTTATATTCAACAATCGAACTGGTACAGTTTCCTTTGGCTGAACTACAGTCCTTGCAATCAGACCTTTTCCACCTTGAAAGTTATTTCGGCCTGTTTGATTATTGCGAACTCATCTTCTAATGGCAGAAACAGCAGCTTAACATTGCCCGAAACTATCATCTCGGTTCTGGCTGGGACTTCTACCTTTTTCGCATAGGTCATGAGTAATTCTATGCACTTCTAAATTCTGTTGGGCAATGTTCAGCGAACAATTGTGGTCTGTCATGAAATCTAATCCAAAGATAACATCGATATATATTGCAGAAACAGCGACCGTAACCATATAAAGCGTTCCTTTCACAGATAGACGGACGGATGCCGTTTTTTTTTACACCTACTAGACTTCCTGATGCGGTCATAATGTTGGTCTCAAACGACTTTAGTTTAGTTTCATCTGTTTTCACACGGTTCAAATCAAAAATGCTTTGGATATCAAGGATAAAGTCGCACCTGAATTAATTAACAGTTATATAGGCCTTTCATTGATTGCTGCACCAAGGTACAAGCCAGAACCAATCGAGGCAACACATTTAGTTTGTTGATCATCGTTTCCAGACTTGTTGTATCCAGACGAGCCCGTTGTTTTCTTCAACTTTGGACAATCTCGACGAACATGACTCTCGTCACCACTTTCAAAAAAGCAGTGACGTTTCGTGCCAGCCGTTCTACCGTTATTTCTCCGTTTTTGAATATGGTATGGCTGGCCGTTTCCAGCAGCTTTTCTAAAATTAGTATTTGACTGAATAAATGTGCTTAAATTTTTACTTAGTTCGGAAACAGTCTGCTTAAGGTTTACAATTTATTTCGTACATGTACATGCTTCTGCTTTACTAACATGTTCGGTCATTTCTGAACAGATATAACCATTACCTTCCATCATCTTTGTCTCAGCTCGGTTGAAAGCTTCAAGTTCAACAGCTAAGCGAACAGCATCATTCAGATATAATGGTCGAGACTGCTTGATACAAAGTCTCATGTCTGAACTGTGTAAAAAGTCAATAAATTGCTCTTTAGCAAGAGTTTCTTTAACATCTGTTGGGGCTGACGGATATGCTAAACTAGTCAATCGTCTAATATCCTGAGCCATTTCCGATAAGGCCTCTGATGCTTTCTGTCGCCTTTCTTTGAGTTGCACTCGATACAACTCCGTTTGGTTTGGAGGCGCGAATCTGTCTTGGAGAGCACGTCTCAACCCAACGTAATCATATGATTCTGATGCAGTTCCTAGAATACTTTGGGCTTGACCAGACTGTGAAACTGCGAGATATAAACTTTTCTCTTCATCTGACCAACGATTAATTGTTGCACAAGTTTCAAAACGGGCTATATAGTCTTGTCATGAACCGGTCCCATCCTAAGTGGCGGGTTTTATATGCAAACTAACTTTCGAACGTCTTTTCTTTGAGGCTGACATCTGCCTAGGCGCTGTACTTGTTGTTCGAGGTTTCCTACGTTCAATCACAAGCCTATTCATATTTCTCACAGGTTCAGATTCTAGATCTGAAACCACAGAAGATGTATGATTCGCAGTGGGTTGTACACATCCATTATCAGTAATATGTTTCACCGGAAACGGGGTAAACGGTGGTGTTTCTGGCAATGTGGAAGCTTGCGCCGACGTTTTGGTCTTGCACCAAGATCGAAATGGGGCCCATCATCTGGGGTTGAAGTTCTCTGGAATTGTTTCAACTCCCGGGTCGTAGCGTCTATTACCACCTGCGTCTTCAACCTTTCATTTTCAACTTTCAACAGACTAACCTGTTCATAAAGGGTCGTGAATTCCTCTATCGATATGTGTTCAGCCATTATATTGTGGGAATGAGGTAACGGTGATGTTATAAGGCAGATCCCACCTCTGTCACCAATTTTGTAACGTGTACCGAGCGTTTGATACAACGAAACACTAAAATTAGGCCGAAACGGAGTGGAAATTAAATGGCTTGAAACAGGGTCAGCTTTAAATGGCAACCTATGTTCGAAACTAGTTTCAAACGGCAGAAGCCTGTTTGGTACAGTTTCGGTCGAAACACTGTACAAACCAAACGCTCGAAGCTCGAAACCAGTTCATACAGTTTCGTGTGGAACAATGTTTGAAATGATGGTGTGAAACAGAAGTTGACAGAACTAGAGAAGTATTCACTCTGTAACAAAAGAAGCCCTGCACGTTTGAGCCTACGCTGCAAGTCTGGGGGACAACTGTCAAAGAGTACTAACAACCTTCGTCCTGTTTGAATCACTATCATCACTAATAATCATATATTATTCCTAAATAACAAAGCAACGTTATTATTGCGCGTTTATTTGGCGTTACCTCACAGCCAGAAGACGAACAACTGACTAGAAATCTGTCACGTGACTAATCATGACCGTACGGCATACTCTACTTTTACCGTTAAGTGGAAAACGTTCCGCAAACGTTTTGCAATACTAAGCGCTCACATGACCAAGATAAACATTTAAAACTGCAAGCGTCTGCTCAAGATTCAAACTGTTTTATATTGTTTTCTTGATAAATCCGCAATGATAGCTCTACAAGTTGCTATGAACGATTGAAACTATACAAACATTTCATCTATTCACATGATTGCAGTGATAATATCTTGAGTTTGAGGATAATTCGCTTGGTGATTTTAATAAACAGGAAGTGACATACAAATGAATACAGAGACAAAGGAATCAAAATTACTGGAAAGGTATATTTTGAAACGAAGGTAAAAATCGTCACACTATCTTTCATGGAATCAAATGTGCCAGATGTAATATATAACACTACCCAGTCTGTAAAGTTAGAATGTATACATTTCACAAAATTATTCTGTAAAAGATTAATATTGCTAACAAAGAAACACACACCTCCGCTGTTCCTAACCTAAACCCGTGGCTTATTTCTTACACAAACAAAACAGTGCATAATTAACCCTTTCCCACATACGACTAAATCGCAGCAGACGACTTATAGTGACTAAAACCTAAACAAATATCCATAAAAGATAGCTTAATTGTTAAATAAATTTGAAAACATTGTGGCCAAAGGAGAAATTATTCATCATGAACAATTTCACCTTTGGCCACAATACTTTCAAAGGTCGTCTTCTGCTTTTGCGTCACAATGCGTCTACAGGCCGGAAAGGGTTAAAAAAAGCAGAGAATTCGTTTGTATATTCACTCCAGGTTTCAACAAATCCGATTGTTTCATAGGCATATATATAAACTGTTTAAGGGGAATGGAATATTGCTATTATGTAAACCACCTGTGTTCAACGATATAAAGTTCAAATCAATATAGACAAGTTGATATCGACGTTGACATTTGTCCTATTTTTAATGACTAAAAGCGTTGTCTTGACAGTTGACCACCTCATGCGATTGGCTCAAATCGATGTTGCTTCCGTGACCTTGTCCTTATTTGCACAATCGGTTTCATGTTGTCGTTTTTCTGTATTTTTCCGTCTCCTAGAAATGCTGACTCGGATGATTCCGTCGTATTTATAGACGTAGTTGTCCATTATTATCTTGTCGTACCATACAATATCAAACTGACCGTTATTTCTAGCTTCAATCATTCGCTTTCCAAGCTCCTAACTTCTTACCCTCACCCTGTCCGAAGATCCTACTCGTATCTAAAACATTCTTTGGCTTTCTGAAGAATAGCAATATGTTCCTTGAATTTCAACAATTTGACTATAATTGGAAATCTTTCATTATTAGCAACCGTTAGACGATGGACGCATTTTATATTGTTATTTTCGAGAACTATCGGAATTTAACGGATGACGTCTCTTAACTTTAACTCACATTGTTGCCAGCTTTCGTCAAACTGACACTTAGTTTGTTATTTCGAAAATGAACTTCTGTTTTGTCAATTTGGATCTAACTTTAAATTTCTTGGTTTTTATTTTAAGTAATTAATTTTACACCTTCAGCGCAGATACAGAATCATTTAGTGTCGAAACCGAGACGTTTACATTATCCATTGTCCTGTCAAGTGTCGAGTTGTCAGTTTTTAAATCGGTTTTGCCTGGTGTTAGATGTGGTAACAGAACTGTGGGTTGGGGAATCATTAACTGTGGTATTAGGTCTGGCAACATTTTACAGTGCTTGTCTTTGTGATATTGGAGGTCCTTGATTTGTCTCCACATCCTCAACGTCTTATAGCATATATATACAGTTTTTATTTCGACTGTTTTCTCTACGCACAAGATATGTGTCTATCCCAAAGATGAACACTCTGATAACGAGTAATCCGTTTTTATTTGCTATGGTTGATCACATATTTTAATTTGTTCAGGTCCGATCTAGTTAAGAAGCAATGTTTAATCATAATCATTGAGATTTTAATATGTTCTGTTTTGACTATTTACTTGATACATGGAAATGCATGATAGCTCAATGCTAAGTCAATCCATGAACAGGATGCTAAATGACACACAGTACATTTAAAGAACATCAATTGTTATTGAAATTGAAAACTGCATAATAAAATAAGATTAAGTTCATTATTTGGTGATATTTTGCTTTACAATAATGTTTTCAAAAGTTGTTCTGTATCAGAGGTCAAAATAGGCTTAAAGAAGCAATGGAAAACAGTTTTATAACCCAATCACACTTTCAAATTTTGGCACGAGTTTTAAACCTCGAAATCAAACTCGTTCACTGCTTTACATATACATGTACATAGCCTTTAAACTTAATCATCACACATTCAATATAAGAAGTTAGATACATTGAAGAGTATACTTTCATTTACAGATATGTCCATAGTTAAGCTTGATTTATTCAAAGTCATCTGAAGAAGACTTGTTCGGGTTGATTGTTAACAAACAAGCCTTGCATCAAGGTCACACATGTTTCAGCGGGTGTCGGTTGTCTTGTTAAAATTAGTTAGAACTCAATCAAAAATTGCGTGGATTTAACTTATGTTAAACTTATGTTGTTTTAACCAATCAAATCATTGTGAAGGAGATTGCAACCAATCGAAAACTCGACTTTCGTCACTAAAACAATAGTGAAGCTATGTTGCAGTTGAACGTTGACTTATCGAAACGCATGCTAAGAAAATGATCAGGGCAAAAACCACCTATCCCGATTAACCAATTCCAAATATCTTAAATTCTCTGAAACAAACAATGTGGTGAGTCTTTGTCAGATTTTCTTCGACGAAACGCTTTCTATAAAGAGCCCAAATGTAGGTTTTGAGTGTGATCAATGAGGTAAACTCAAGTTTTACTAATCATATTTAAATGAATAAATTACTGCAGATATGTAAATTGACAGCTTTGGCATGTTAAATGAGCATATCGATAGTTTACGTCAGTTCTGATTTGGAAGTATCGAGAGTAACATTGTCTTCTTTTGTTTCCTCAAAATGAGTTTTAGTATTTTGCTTAAATGTGTTTTATGTTCTGTTATCGGTGCAATTGGTTTTCAAAGGTTTACACTACCAAGGTTAAATTATGAATTAATTAACGTTACGCAGGAGGTGACGTGTAACAGTATTGTTGTTTGCTGTGCTATTTGTAATCACATGGATGACTGTTTGACAGTGTCGTTCAAGAACAGCGAGAGTCGATGTCTTTTCGATGGATCGAGTCACACATGATCATTGGGTTACCAAATTCCTTGTTTCTGAAACAGGCTGTTTGTTTGTTTGTTTTGAGTTTAACGCCGCTTTCAACAGCTTTGGTCATATCACGGCGGTCAGTGCACCTACCCATGTTTTCCTGGCTTTCCCACACCAGTACTTACACAACATTATTTCGAAGCCACTGACTACTTTCTCACATAGATCAGCGGTGAGAGGCAATAGAAAACATCGCCCGAAAGAATGTCGCCGCAACCGGGTATCGAACCCGTGGAAACAGGCTGGCTCACATCGTCTAAAGCTGTATATGCAGGTATTTGTTTGTTTATTTTATAAATAGCTTGCCTATGCACAAAGTTCTCAAAGTAAGTCATTGTGCTCACCCTCTCTCCGGCGTCCGACCGTCAATATCTCCTCTGAAACCAGTGGGTCAATAGGATGAAACTTTGCAGCAAGCAGCCTATCGATGTCTGATGAACTGTCATCTCTTCCCAAAGTTGTTAGCCGATGCTCAATTTGTTTTAGAAATATTGCAAACTGACCCTCTTTCAGATTGATTCATTCAACAGAATTACTAGTTTATGACCAGTACTGGTTCCAGGTATAAGTAGAAATATGCGGAAGTATTTTCTCGTGTCAACCTTAATGTACAAAATATGATAACATGTTATGTTTAAGTATGTATTAAACGTCATGCCATTTTCTGTTGTATGTATATGTATATGTATGTTTTATGTGACTATGAGCGTATATGCTTAATATCAATTAAAACTTCTGTTCTGTTCTATGTTTAGAGTAAGTACACTGAAAACTATATAAATGTTATTAAATCAGTTGTGCAATATAGGAACATCATGGTCATCTTGTTTACATAATTTTAGACACATATCGATCAGCATATAGCGTCAACCATCACGCAGTATATCCAAGATTTACAATCAATGATATTAAAGGGAAATACTTATCATAAAGATATTGCGTTAATTAATCAATCGGTGAACATAAAATATATGACTGTGTGATATATACGTAGTGGTGATAAAATGCTTAGAAATTGTTAAAAAGTGGATATAAGTGGACTAAATGTTGCGATGTAGACATAATGAAGTGAGTTAAAGTTAAATAAAAGTTACACTAACAGTGGGCACTAAAAGTATCGCATATCTATACACATTGATGATTATTTTGAAGAAAGTTTCATCCATTTTGCTCTGAAAATTGGAAGTAGTACAACACTTATTTATACCGATGCAAAACTAATGTAATAACAAAATAACTATTTATATGCCACGGGTATATTTAGAGTACATATGTATTGTTTTTCCAAAAGTATTCCTCAACTATTTCATGTCAATTTATGTTAACTGCTAGATGTGTATTCTGAGAGGAAACATGCTTAAATGTGAATGAATATGTGTTATATATTTGTTTCTATGTATAATCGAGTTATATTGCATCTCGTGAATGTTTTCGCAATTCGTGCACATATCAAGGCCGAGGATCTTGAATAAATTTTGATCATTCAACAAAATTAATTTTTCACTTTAAGTTCATGGCTTTTAGTTATAATTTTTAACAGTCAGTCAACAATTTTTTAATTATCATTATTACTATTATTATTAAACATCTTCTTTTCCTTATCGTCAACATTATAAACTCAGTGATTCATCATACTATGTTGACAGTCAGCACCTGGAAATTATTCATTTAGTTGCCGTTTAGCGTATTCCAATTTACTAATTAATATAAGGAAGTTTAAGTAACCAATGAGAAAGTGTCTTTTAATATCTACGAGTATTTTACAATCTCACTTTTCGAAATAGTTCATCCATCCTAAATTCCTTATAACCTTCAGAAAAGTAAGAGTATTTAATTAATTGCAAGTTTCGTCTTTTGTTTTTAGTGTTTCTTCGAAGAAGTTCTCTAGGAAGGTATCAAGCAACTTATGCAGACGCCGTTAAAATGTGCGCAGAAAAGAAAACAGTGATTGCATCAACGACTGACCTTCTGGTATCCAGGTCACTGGGTTTGGGATTGTGCGCTTGTGCATGGTTGTTGAACAACAGAAACGGATTGGTCCGACAGAAGCCAGACTCGATGTGCTGGCCGGGGTTTTCAACAGGCATTGTATAGTGTAGTTTCATTAAAGCTGATGTATGGTGCAGACTGTGACAGTTTCCGACAAAGCACCGATCTTTAACATATCTGTCGTAGATGATATACATATTGTGCTGAATATGCTTTATCGCATGCTTTAGTCTAGAAAATGTACTTTAGTAAAGACAAAACTGTGTGATATGGAGTTACTTTTATCCCTTTTCTGCTTTTACTCTTATCGTAGCATCTCTTCCATGTTTAATCAAGGTAAATGGCAATCGACGAAATGTATGCCAAGTAATGTCACTAAGGAAGAAAGGATTTGAGTTATATTTTGTAGCATTTTTAGCTCACCTGAGCACGAAGTTTCTCCCCGGAGAAATTGATGAACTGCAACACAAATATATAACTTTAGTTTTATATTTATTCTTTTATCATTTTGTTATACTTTCGCCCACTAATTGGCTGCGGCTTTTAGACAACCAGCAAACAGCTCAAACAAAAGAGGCTGCTCAAAATGTCAATAGCTAACCCAAAAAAGCCCAAATGATGCATCAAAAACACAAATAAATAAATGGACTGTTCAAAATGTTAATAGTAAGCCCAAATTAGGCCGCATAAAATACAACATTGCAACTAGCCTCCCCTGGGTATCGGGAGTAGACTGAAATGACATATGTAAAATCATAAACACTTTTAACTTCGCTGGCCGCCAAATGAACCTGCCAATACCTAGCTTTACCTAGGCAGGGACAGGTTGCCACCAACGAAATTGGCCTCCAGGGAAACAAAACGCAGCCTGCGCTAACGCAAATTAGTTACACTATGCACAACACAATGCTTCAATACCAGCAGACAGCTGATTAAAAAACCATGCATTCCCAACACTAGATGAATGTACACCATCAGTGTTCTACAGACTATTATTGACAATTTCTAAACTAGGGTGTCGAATATAGAATCCCCCAGACTGAACTATTTTGTGAGCTGCAAAATTATTGAGTTTATTACAAACAGCGATTCGTTGCATTCAAGTCTGTAGAGAAACATCACTGGGAACGAGGTGAAATATGAGACCAAATTACCTTTGTTTGTGGTAATTTCATTGTGAAAGATTGCAAAAGTTCAATGATGACATTACGCAATGATTTCAAAGCACGTTTTCCAATGTAGTTACACCCACAATGAAGAACCTTGTAATCTGGGACTGTGACAACTTTTGCAAGAGACTCAAGTTTATTTCTCAGTTTGATCTGAAAGTCATCAACCAGTGTAGAAAATAAAATAAAAAGAACATTGCTCAAAGAGTGCTTTTCTGTGTAGTATTTGTCTTCAAAACAAATGCCAAGCAATATGAGCAGACGAAACGCTGACTTAATATCTCTTTTAGAGTTCTTGCAAAGACTAAACATTAAATCTGCAACTTTATCAAATGTGGTATATGCTCTAGAGTACAAACTGTCATATATTCCTTGATTAACAGCCGAGCCCCGGTAGCTCAGTCGGTAGCGACGCGGGCTGTCAATCCGGGGGTTGTGAGTTCGAATCCCGGCTCGGCCAACTTTCTTTCTGAGGATTGACAAAAGTCAATGCGACATGCGTCATTCGTCTTCCACCAATGGGCTAAGTCTATGTGGAAAAGCAGCCAGTTGCTTGGGAAGATTGTTGTGTAGAGTACTGGTGTGAGAAAACTAGGAAATGCATGAGTAGGTGAACTGGCCGCCGTGATATAAGTGAGAAATTGTTAAAAACGGCGTTAAACCCCAATCAATCAATCAATCCTTGATTAACACTTGAACCATCCGAGTATGAAAGGTGTGTAATGAAACGCCAACCACCGTCTGACTTTGGTATAATACCTATTTGAGATCGTTTACATTTGGAAATGGAGAACGTTAAAAAGGACCCATCATACGACCTTCACTTATTTCTTTATTTAGCTTTTCTTGAATTATTTCTGGATAATCTTTGGCAGACTTTAAATGTTCACAATGAAAACCAAGACGTGACCCTGCAAAGCTTAGACGAAACCCGTTACTAAAACCAGATTCTAAATTTAATTGTTTGCTGCAAAATTAATTTGCCTGAAGAGTCTACAGTTAGCATAGAGGCATGATTGTTTTGATGTTCAAAATCATGTTTCAGCGTCAAAAGATCACCAGACATTTTTCTATTTATGGTTGCTGCGCTGACATGTTCCCCTATGGGTAAAGCCAAAGAAGAAACAGGTGTCAACAAACTACCTTGCTATCCTTGACTTGGTCCCAACTGACCCAACTCTGCATTTTCTCCATTAATGACTGTCAATGTATGAGCTTCAGTCTATGTTTCACCGTCAACCCTAGCTTTATTGTGTCTACCAGTAGACGTGGAGGTAGCACCAATAGTTTTCCTCTTCGGAGGCATTGGAGAATCAATTATTAAACCAGAAAAAAAAATAAACTAAACATGAAATCGAACAAAGATCTACAATGAAAACATGACAACTAATCCATCAAAACATTCTCCTACGTGAAAACGCAGACAATCTAGAATGTATCTTAGCCAACCCTACCAATTCATATTGAGACAAGACTCCTTGCGATGATTCCGGTATTTAACAGAGTATTAATTGTTTTTTGTTTTATTGATTTTTACGCCGTATTCAACATTAGTTCAGTTATATCACAGTGACAGTTCACTTATTCATGATCCCTGGGTAAACAAACCAGTACTAGGCTAGAAAATGTGCCTTGTCCAAGAGCACTCTACCATGACCGTAAGGCCGCGACAGGGGATCGAACCCGGAAAACCCAGTTTCAAATCCCCGACGCTAAGCCACTTGACCACAGCGGATTCCAACAGAGTAATAAATGAGTGAATTTTATATTAAAACATTAACCGACAATAAAAAGTATCGTAATTTATATCTTTGATCCGATAAAACGTATTTAAAACGATTTTAACAAAAATTGCAGCAGAAACACATTCTTTTCCTTGTGGGATTGGAAATAAACACAGTTGAAGTGTAGAAATAGCATCAATCATGAGAAATACCCGTGTGCAGATAAAACTCTCGCGAAGGCAGAGGCGGACAGAACCATCAATTGCCCAAAATAACACGTTACTATCCATAATGATAGCCGTATTTATTGTGAATGCATTTTGACCGGTGTCCGCCCTGCGTCGTGCGTCTTGCGTAGCCCGTAGTCCGTCAACATCTTCTCCTCTGTAACCAGTCGGTCAATTGGGATGAAACTTCACAGAAAGCATCATCTGAATGTCCTCACCAGAATTACTTCACATTTTTGGGATCCATGCAGAATTCTGGTTTCTATGGCAACCAATCGAAAAAAAACGTTAAAATTCTTCTTCTCCTAAACGATTTTCGTAATAATTATGTAGAATTGGCCCTTGGTGACCCTCTTTAAGCCATATTGATTGGTCAACAAACATGTCCGCCAGGGGATGGGGCGTTTCTGCCTTATATGGCTATAGTGGAAACTTAAGAAATCTTCTCTTCCGAAAGTGTTAGTCCGATATTCAAATAATTATGTTGAAATGTTCTTTGGGTGACTATATCAGATTTTTCAAGCCATGTTGATTGATTAAGAAAAACATGGCGTTCAGGGGGAGGGGCTTTTTTTTTTTTTTTTGCTTTATAGGGCTATAGTGGAAACAAAAAACTAAATTTAAAATAGTTATGTAGAAATGGTCCTTTGGTGACCCCCTATCAGATTCCTTCAAGCCATGTTGATTGGTCAAAAAACATGGTCGCAAGGGGGCGTGGCTGTTTTGTCTTATATGGTTATAGTTGAAACTTTAAAAAAATATCCTCCGAAAGCGTTGGCCGATTTTCAAATAGTTTTGTAGAAATGTACCTTGGCTGATCCTTTATCAGATTCTTTCAGACCTTTTTGATTGTTCAAAGAGCATAGCCTCTAGGGGCGGGGCTGTTTAGCCTTATATGCATAGTCAAAACTTTAAAATATCTTCTCCCCCGAAAGTGTCTGGCAGATTTTTAAATAATTTTGTAGAAATGTTCCTTGTATGACCCTTTTGCGATTCCTTCCAGCCATTGTTATTAGTAAACAAAACATGGCCGCCGGGAGGCAGGGAAAGTCACTTTACATAATTCAGGTGAACGTTTCCAGAGCCATCATGGGCCTCATGTTTCAAGTTTGCTTTACTTATTCTTATATATATTTCAATGTTAGTGTTGCTACAAGTTCACTTACCGTATATTCAACGGCCTTCTTAAACCTGTAATCTATACGAATTTTCTCGCAAAGAATATGAGCCCTGGTGATGGAGTCCTGTGATTTACAACATACTTTACTAGCGACGATACCACTCTGGAACAAGTGAACATTTGAGCTGAGGTTTGTATAATTGTAATTCAGACGTCTGTGGTGCTGTGATTTTGGTTTTAAAGAATTATATTACTTAACAGTTTGAACGGTTCCTGCACGAAAAGTTCAACAACGATAAATTTTCCTCTTTATACAGATATACATATTGGAACTCCAACAAGCGTAAGATAAGTGAAGCACATTTTAATAGCTAAGTCTTTGCAACTTTAATTATTAATTAAAATGTCTCTGGAACTCCTAAAATGTCAGTCAACGTCGTGGTACACCGTGTAATACGCGTGTTTTTCGTTTCAAAATATAGAATGACAATTACAAACATTTTTATCTATTATTCACATACAGTGTCTGGCAAAATAAACATACATACTTCAATAAAACAAACATCTATGGCGCAGAGCACACGATTCGTTTAAACATTTGTTTGACGGAGTGTTTATGTTTACATAAATATTTTGCTCAGCCAGTATTGCGCGTCCGAATTATAGTTTGACATAAATTAATTTACACTTGCTTGCTAAATAGGGCCTACGTCATACATTAACCTTGCAATCCTAAGGTTTACATATTTACCTATGCGAAATATTTATTTTATGATGTTTTGTTGTTTCAATAAAACGTTTCATCAAAACAAAAATATCATTAGTATTGTTTGTAAATGACTAGCTGTAGCTTACCCAGTGAAATTTGAAAAAAAAGAGTATAAATTCCAGACAATGCCGACCGGATCAAACTGTCGTGTATACCAACATTGCTTCTGATGTGGTAACAAATGTACGTTGGAACTGACAAAATAAATACTTTTATTATATACCTGTACATTTTCCGGCGCAAAAACATGCAGATTGTCATGCGCAGTTCAGACACGACAGATTAAAATTCCGTATTCCACCTAGTGTAAAAACGGAATTGTGACGTCAGACAGTGCGCGGACTTTTTTCAGCGAGGTTCCCGTTTTGAATCTGCGCGACGTAGTAGAATATGCAGACAACCAGTACTATTAAGGAAAGTCGTTTTTATTTTATGTATCGAAAACCAAGCGTCAAATTTAATAAAAACACGCAAATAAAGATTGTGTTGTCATTTTCTCCCACAAAACAATGAAAATCTAATTTGATGATGCAATTGGGCAGTACCTACGTATTATAATACTTTATAGGGGCGTTGCCTAAGTATTTTAGTAAATATTCATCCGCCATTCATCTTTTCATTTCACGATTAAAGAATTGTTAAATTGAAACTGTATATTTCTTTCTTCTTTTGCTTTAGGTAGATTGTAGGTATATAATAAAAGAAATATTACGTATGTATACAATTTCTTGTTATATAATATGAAATAATACTTCAGGACGAGATCAGAGCTAGTCTGTGAAGCACGGGGGCTAGTTACGATGTTTAATTTATCTTAGGCATCGGTCAATCTAAAATTTCGTAGCAGGAGAAATGAGGTCTCAATGCATATCAGACTTCTATACGTTTGATTCGCATCTGGAGAAATGAAGTATCATTGAATCCCAGTCTTCGCATCAGGAGAAATGGGGTCTAATTGCATCCCAGTCTTAACACACGTTTGATTGGCATCAGGAGACATGGGGTCTCATTGTATCCCAGTCTTCATACACGTGTGATTCGCATCAGGAGAAATGGGGCCTCATTGTATCCCAGTCTTCATACACGTTTGATACGCATCAGGAGAAATGGGGTTTCATTGCATCCCAGTCTTTATACACGTTTGATACGCATCAGGAGAAATGGGGCCTCATTGTATCCCAGTCTTCATACACGTTTGATTTGCATCAGGAGAAATGCGGCCTCATTGTATTACATTCTTCATATACGTTTGATTCGCATCAAGAGAAATGGAGTCTCATTGTATCCCAGTCTTCATACACGTTTGATTTGCATCAGGAGAAATTGGGTTTCATTGCATCTCAATCTTCATACACGTTTGATTCGCATCAGGAGAAATGGGCCTCATTGTATCCTAGTCTTTATACACGTTTGGTGCTCCTAAAGAAATTCCTGTTTTCTATTCCAATGCAAGTCAACGAATTTCAGCGCTTAACTGTCATACTTTAACCCTTTCCCACATATGACAAATATGCAGCATACGACTTTGAAAAGTATTTGGCAAATATAAGACAAGTCTCTATCAACTTAAGTATAATTATTGAATGTAACTGAACGCATTGTGTCAACAAGAGCAGTTTCACCTGTTGCCGATATGTTTTGCTTGCTGCAGATACGTCAACATGCAATCTTAACATTGACATTTTGAATTTCATATAAAAAATATAAACACATTATAACATACCGAACTGAACCTTGCTACTAAATTATTTAGCTCTTTCAACGCCAATGATAATTTTGAGGTTTTGCTAACAATACAAATTCATATAAGTCTTCTAGTAACGTCTAATCCAGCGCTGTTAGAAAGATTGGAAAGTTTCGTAAGTGTGCAGTCCAATTGTCTTTGTCGTTCGGATCCGCCTTTAAAGCTTTAAAGGACAGACATTCTTCATGTCCTGATATATAACTCACATTCCTTCCGAAAGAAAACATCATTGATATTGAAAGAATTTGTACTTTTGAATGACCATTTTTTAGCTCACCAAAGCACAAAGTGCTCAAGGTGAGTTTTTATGAGCGCCTTTTGTCCGTCTTCCATTGTTCGTTGTTCGTCCGTCGTCATATTTTGCCTTGTTAACACTCTACAGGCTAGATTTTGCATCTGATCTTCATGGACGTTTATCAGAACATTCATCTCTATGGAATGTAGGACAAGTTCGAAACTGGGCCATATAAGGTAAAACACTAGGTTACTAGGTCAACTTTGAACGAAATCTTGTTAAAACTCTTGAGAACACATTTTTACTTTCAGCATTTTGAAACTTGATCAGAATGTTTATCTTGATGGTATGTAGGTCAAGTTCGAATATGTGTCATATTAGGTCTGAAACTAGGTCAGTAGGTCAAATTGAAGGACAATCTTGTAGACACTCTAGAGGCTGCGAATTTTGCTTCAGCAGTTTGAAATTCTATCAGAGTGTTTGTCTTGATGATATATAGGTCAACGTCCAATATGGGTAATACTGGGTCAGAAATTAGATCACGTGGCCAAATTGAAGGGAAATCTTGTTAAGACTCTTGAGGGTGCATCTTTAACTTGAGCTTGTTGAAACTATAAGAATGTTTGTCTGAATGATATCTAGGTCAACACTCTGGATGCTGCATTTATAACTTGAGCATTTTGAAACTTTATCAGAATGTTTGTCTTGATGTTATGTAGACCAAATTCGAATATTGTTCAAAAACTAGGACAATAGGCCAAATTGAAGGAAAATCTTGGTAACACTGTAGAAGCCGTACTTTTCTCTTCAGCATCTTCAAATTGCGTCAGAATGTGTGTCTTAAGGTTCATGGACTCTAATACACAAAAACAATTTTTTTTGTTTTTTGTTTAAATGATATTATATTCTGAAAACATAATTTATCATGCAATGAGCAGATTACGTGACGTATAACACTGGTATGATAAACCTTTTGTTTACATGTCTACTGGTATGATAAACTTTTATCTTTATCAATCTACTTATTTTTAGAAATGACGTAATCGCTGGAACTACTTTTTCTGAAATATAAATGAGTCGTTCCACCAGAAAATTATCGAACCGGATCAGCCTCAGCATGCCGCGCAGGATAACCCGGTCCGACACGTTTCGCCTCCTGTGGATTTTCTGTTTAAGGAATCATTGCTCAATACCTCTATCCCTCTGAGACGGAATGTGTCGGACCGGATTAGCCTGCACAGGCTGATCTGGATCGATACATTACGCAGAATCCATAATGTTGGTTTTTATCGTGGAACGGCTCAATTATGTTGATATAGCAGTCAAAGCAATGAACAAACATAAATTAACAATCATAAATAAAGTTATTATTGTTTTAATTACATTTCAACAACTTGTACAATGCAAATACAAATCGAAAAGAATATCGTTATACATTAAAATCACAGTGAATCTGCATGTTCAGTCTTACTTGATGAACTGTCTTTCTTCGTTGAAAATGTAGCATACATAGATATGTTTATTCTCACGTGATCAGTTCATAGGTAACCTTGTTTAAATACAATCTGAAGCGAGTAATGTCCTATCTATGTTTTCACAAGTAATTTTAATACACTTAAATGAATCCACGTTAAACGACAAATGTTTAATTTCTATCGTCAGTCTGTGTTCTACCACGAGAAAGGGTTTTCGAACAGCCTCATCTACACATAGATTCCTCTTTCATACAGCAGTTCCGACAGAAAATCATTATGCGTTCGAGATATCCAGAAAATGTTTCTTCTTGTTAAATAACTTTATCATTTACGTACAGCTAGTGTTTAAATGATCATTCTTAAAGCAAACGTTTCGTAACGTGTCTTCGACATGTCTACCCACAACAGTGACGGTATCCTTTTCCAAAAATGAATGTCTCCAATCTAAACGACGACTAAGCCTAAGCATCACACTGGTCTTGAATATAGTCATCTGTATTTAAACTTTGAGTGTTACTTGAACTTCCATAGCCTGAACTAACTTTATACATTGACTTTCAGATCCAACACAACTATTCATTTTCAAAATACGGCGGTTACATACATGTTGACCTATCGTGTGTACTGAAGCGACGGCCAATCCGCAATACTTACACTTCTACTAAGAATATGTTCGAGTTAATATTGCCATTTTAAGGTATTATGTCACACCAGAAATACACATTAAGTAGTAATAATCGAGAAATATGGAGTTGAAGTCGGAACTCTTTAGCTTCCGTAGGTCGTGTGTACACAATGTAATTCGGCGCGGATTTATGCACGCGCGTGACGTCATTCTATTTAAGGTGAGGTCATTCATGAATGGGCTTTTGTAATGTTGTATGTTATTTATTAAAACTAGTTAAAATGAATGTAGATTTACCTGAAAACATAATTTTACATGCAAGATAAATAGAATATTACGTCCCTGACTTTCGACATGAACTTTATCAGACTCGGCTGTGAGAAAGGATAATTGTCTCGCAAAAGGCTCGCTAATTATCAATTCTCCCAACCTCGTCAGATAAAGTTCATAACTTACGTCAGGGACATAATATTCTCTATATATCAGACATGTAACACTGAATTTTAAAGTGATTTTACCACCCGTAACTCAATTAATGAGTATTTCTATTTTGAACCCCTATGTTTATCTTTGAGCCCAAAAACAACAATGACTAAAAGTATAAAATAATTATTTTTATGATGAAATATGTGTAATATTTAAAAAAAAAAATGACTTAATTAATGAAGTAAGTATAGTGTGGAACAAAATGCAGAAACAAAAATAACTTTTACACAATATTTTTTCCCCCCATTTGATCACCCTTTGGCTCATATTGCGTTTACTAGGTCACAAGGCCAAATTGAACAAAAATATTGTAAAAACTCCAAGTTGAAACTTTGTCAGAATGTTGGTCTTGTTTCTCAAAAGTTCCTTGAGTGACTCTCTAATACGATTATTGAAATTATTTCGATTATATGATCCGTTAAAAACATGGCTTCTCTTATTGAGTCTTAAATAGCACATTCTCAGGTGTGCAATGAATGGTCTCATGGCCCTCTTGTTCTTTTATCTAAACTTTCATATGATGTATATTTATTTAGTAAAATAGAATGTACAAATGAACTGTCATAACGTAAAGAAAAGTAAACAATATATATAAATAATCACAAGTTATTGTTTTTGCAAACTATAAGAGTGTCAGGAATATTCTATACCTAATTGGCCAACACTGATAATCAGATCAGACTGCGCGATAGCACTGGCTTATATAGATCTACACCGGTTGCAATTACAATATCATGCGTTTAACCACTGTAGTAACTACTAAAAGTACCTATTATTGACGTAATGAAGGCAAACCACGTGGTAACGATGAGGAAGATTTCATGAAATAGATTCTTCAAGGCTCGACCTATTTTCTATTTTATAATAAGGCCAAGCATAGTCAGCCAGAAAAGGAACCCAACCCAACTCTTTACAGACAGATACACTGCAACATCTTGTTTCATCGAGCAATCTGATGACAGTTTCACGGCACCTGTAAAGTAGAATCTGTATTTTGAATTCTTATTGTAACTTTTTGTGTCGGGTTATGGGTGGAGATCTGGCAATCATAGAAAATAGGTTTTGATTTACTAGAAACTGTTACCTTTCAAATGCCAGATTAAAAAATGCGCTTATTCTATAACATTAGTTGGCGCAACTTCAATAATATAGTCTATTATTTCTTTATGCGTTTCTAATACATATATATAAATATCGCTCTGAATTATATCCTAGCAAATTAAAATCCTACAGGGCTACAGATAAGTAGCGTTTTTGCTTTAAAAAGCGTAAAAAGTGTCAAAAAAACGAAATTATTTTTAAAATGATGATTACTCAAAAGTAAACAAAAAATAAAAAAAAGCAATTGTTAACATTTGTTTAATCAAACAACATCCGAATGTATTAAAAACTAGCTATGGCTTGATGTGAATGAGTTAATTACTAAGCTAAGATGTACACTGTGCATACATATTAAAGCAAAACTAAATTAATATTGTGAGAAAAGGAGAATTTGCTCATGATGTTTCCCTTTGGCACGATGATTTCAAGTCGTACATAAAATTATCCCTGTTACTAAAAATTGTCTGAAAAACAATGGGGTAAAAACCCAATTACTCTTTTCTAAACTTGATAGTTTCATTGTTGTTTATATTTGTTGAGGGAAATGCTTTACCATGAAAGATGTACAAATCACGAACAGCTAGAGTTCTACTCTTGAGAAAAAAGATGAATAGGTATATAACAATTGTAAATTATATATTCTTTTAGAGTACATACTCGATTATCTAAACCAATGTATATTATTGATAAACCCTGTCTATACCATCTACTGTTTAATGGATACTTTAGAAGAACATTAATGAACATGTATCACACTTCTTAACAATAAGTTCCCAAAATTAATTTGCACACTAAATATCAATAAAGTGTTGCAGTCGTTCAATATGATCAAAGTGCTCATATGATTGAACTTATTTCAACTATTTCAATCATTGTACTGAAATTCAGTCAACTATTAAAGCATTCCAGTTTCGTTCCAATCATACCATCAACCCAATCAGGGTCCAAGCAGATTCTCAATTTATGATGTTTTAAAATATATCCTCAGTAATGCATCTCCTCTTCAGCCACCAATGCACCAATAACTAAGTTGTAGCGGTAGAGTGCAAACGCCAAACTCTCCCTCAACCGGGCGACCCGATCGCACTATGCAGGTGACCACAAGCGCTGTGCAGATAACAACGGCATTCTCGTAAGAATGTTTGTCTTAATGCTATCTAAGTCAAGTTCGAATATGAGTCATATTAGGTCAGAAACTAGGTCATTTGGCCAAATTGAAAGGAAATCTTGTTAAGACTTTGAATATTGCAATTTTTAATTTGAGTATGTTGAAACTGTTTCAGAATGTTTGTCTTGATGATTTGTAGGCCAAGTTTGAAAATTGGTCATGTCTGTTCAAAAACAAAGGTCACTAGGCCAAATTGAATGAAAAACTCGTCAATACTATAGAAGCCAGATTTTTAAAGAATTGGTTAAAATGTCTATCATAATGATATCTAGGCTAAGTTCGGATATGGGTCATGCCGTGTTCAAAATCAGGTCACTAGACCAAATTGAAGGAAAGTCTTGTTACTACTCTGGAGGCCGCATTATTTGCTTCAGAACCTTGAAATTTTGTCAGAATGTTTGTATTGATAATATCTAGTCCATTTCGAATATGGATCTTATCATGTAAACAAACAAAAAAGGGCACTTTGCCAAATGAAGGAAAATATTGATAACACTCTGGAGGTTGCATTTTGAATCTTTGTCAGAATAATTGTCTTGGTTAGTTTTGCATTGACCAAACACTTTTTCCCAGTCTAGTTCATGGTTTAGAGAAGAATTATTTCTACTTGATGGAAGTTGATTTAACTTTGACATATTTCTCAATATAATAAAGCAGAAACTTCAAATTATGCTGCCTAAACCTGCTGTCAAATTTTCCTTTGATTCTTCTTGTCTTAAATGTATATACTTCTGAGCTATTGAACTCAGGTGAGCGATATAGTGCCAACTTAGCAGTTTCATAATATTTACTATTCTTGATGTGATCTTTCAACTTCTTGACAATAAATACATAAATATAAGCTGCAATTGTTATTTCCTTTCACATTTTACCTTCTTCTCCAACCTTCCTGCAGATCCCAGGCTGTCAGCACTTTCAGTGAATTGATTATGATTTTTTGTTGTTTTGTTTTATACTTTCCTACCCTTTTCTGTAAATGTCAGTTTAAGCTAACATAAGGTATCTGTATATATAAACTGGTAAGTGTGTACGCGCATGCGTCTTTCATGGATGTATTTGTAAGGGTATGTTTTAAGGTCATGGCTATATGTAACATGAACGGACAGTGTGAAGTTTGGGCGAGTATTTACCATTGTGGAAAAGACATATAATTTTGCTGTAGAAGCCGGCGACACAATGTGGCTGAACTACGTCAAGGACCCGGAACACGTAACACATGGTGACAGCGATGGGATGGATATGAGTTGATATCACCATCATCCCGGGCTCGAATTGATGGTACATATGCCCAGTGCTAGTGTACTGCTAATGGGCAGTTGCGTGGCTTCTGGTCGAAACAAATAAAACAGAGGAAGAAGTGTAACGGGAATCGGTTATAGGTACAAATACCACTTCCTTGCTGTAGAAGCCGATCTATATAGCGACGTTGGTCGAGTGATTAGCTTTTTTCCCCTCGTAGTTAGTTTAAACTTATTTATTTTAAATCGATTGCGAAACAAGCTTTAAGCTTATATTAATCACGCTCGATGTGTGCTTCCTGGATACTTAACCAGTACTCGCGCCGATTGTGTGGAAAAATCCCAAAGTCAGGACCCGCTCATCACGGGACTCGAACCAGGGACCTTTGATGTGAGAGGCCGACGCTCTACCTCTGCACCACTGTCTTCCCTCGTAGTTAAGCATCCTGGATGGTTAACCTGCGGCAGTTTAATTCCGTGATAGAACCCCGTTCATGTTACGTTTATATTAGTCTTATAGATGCATGTAGGTGTGTATTTAATGAGTATTTCTGCTTTTGTTGCCAACTATCAGTCCATAGGATTTTTTCATTTAAATCATTCTACTGAATTTCCTTCCATCGTAATTTTGCCAATTTAGCTTACTATTGCAACAGATATCCAGTAACACGTAACACAATAAGGTAGTTGTGAAGTTTCAGCAGATATTTTAGTGAATAATCAGGGTCTACCACAGGGCAGTTTCTCATGCAACAGGATGATCCTCGGGCATTACATTTTCCTTTCATATTTCAAATGCCTTACATCTTCAATGAGACGATTTGTCACTAGGCGCCAGAGATGGTCAGTGGACAGAATTTATCTTGATGTTCAAATATTAATGACGGCATTGATATGTCTTTTTGCGCAGTGCAATATAGCTCATTTAAGAAGGTTACCAACATGATTTATAAACTGGGCCAGTTTGTTCAAATTGCTAAGAGGGATTCAAAGTCGGCTTACCGGATCTTGCCTATTCACATTCAGAATTTCCCCTTTATGGGCATGAAGGTGAATACTAATTATTTGATAAGCTCTAACATTTTAGCAAAAGCCAAAGCCTTCAGTTGTTTGAGAAATTTGCATATGTTTTCCATCGGTTAATAGCTTTCAATGCAAAATGACTTCAATTTCGATCACATGTGAATATACTTGTCCGATCATTTTATGTATGTATTTGAGTCCATATATGTGGAGTTGGGAGTCCCTATTGCGGTTGAAAAGTATATCAATCCTACCATAATTATGACATTTTTGAGTTTGAAAATTGATACTAAGAAATATCAATAAAAATACTTAGCTGTCGGGTTTACAGTCTGATTTGATCGGCAAAAAACAAATAGAAAGAAAAACGTTATGATAGCTGCATAGCTTGGTTGGGATTTAATTTTTAATAAAGCTATCCGTTCCAGTAGGGCCGTTCTTAAACGGTTTCATGATGCCAATAAAATAAAAAAAAGTATAAAAAATGAGACTTGATATGCTTGTTTGGCATAGTTTTTGTGCAGAGCTTTGATGGTGTTCCTTAATGAGAACCTGCAATTGTGCACTGGCAGTGCAGGGTCTGCGGAACTGGTAAAAGGCTGTCTTTTATGGAGCCGGTCTTATTTCACTCAACTTTCAGTTTTCTTGCTTTATTTAAAGATTGAATATAATAGAGGTGTTAAGAAACGTCTCCTTAACCAGGCTGATAATAAGAGTTATCTTTTATCATGGTCAATTATGGTCTGGTATCGGTTTTGAAAAGGCAAACATCGAAAGCAAGGAGACTGATGCAGCTGGTCAGACCAGCTTTGCTATTTTCTGTGAAATACAGTATGTTATTTAAGATATTGCATCTGGCTCCTAAAGATATTTTTTTAGCGGTTGCTATTTATCCACAAGAGCTGAAGCATTTCCGCGATTTGGCCCCAGAACAAGACCATTCTTTCAGTGATTCAGCATTTGATATACAGTCTGAGACTCCACGGGGAATCCGATCAATTAACCAATTAAGAGATGATTTAAAAGTGGAGCATATTGCCCATATTTAAAACAATCCCCTTTTCTACAGGTAACACGCTGGCCTTTTTTGGTTTCGTTAGGGCTTGCGAACTTATCGATCTTAAAGTATTTATTGAAAATGCCATTCTGCTGGTATTAGCCTTTTACATTTGCCTATGACGGCAGAACAACAACTCTGGGAGGTTTTGCCAGCAGTTTCTGGCCCTTTGCTTTGTCATTACGACGGAAAAACCACTTAATTACTATCAATTTTCGTTAATCCGAAGGAATGTGTTAAATACATTAAATCCCTCACCATCTGGGTACAATTCACTTAATCTTCGTTTTAGGGCGGTAGCTAGGGCCGTTCATATTGGCTGGTCAGTTGGATTTATTTTTATAAAAAGTTGGCATATGGTACTTAAATGTTTACAAGTTTACCTCTGCAATAACAGGGACACAAGGATTGACCTTTCTCTTTTGTAGGGTTATATATGAGGGTAAAGGGTGCAATGTTGGTATAAGTTTTTGTTGCAAACATTACTACGGATGATCTGTTGTTTACAAACAATTCCAGATAAGCCGCTGATATGGTTAGTGGTTTTTTGCATTGATAAAAAGCAGGACTTCTAGAGAATGTATTTGCATTTATCCATCGTACATTTCCTAATTGTGTAGTTATAATTAAGCTATTGCTAAGTATATAAAACAGATAAACGGTTCCTAACTCATGCATATCAATTTACTTCCATTTAACTATATCCAATACGATCCGACGGTGTATAATTGGCGTTGATCGGAAATCAGATTGTTGCAGAAAATGAAAGGAGAGGGCTCAATGCATTCATACAAGAAGAGCAAACATGTTTTCTTAGTCACATTGTTATCCTTTGAAGGGTGCGGATCATATTTTTGTAAAAGATCGGTTGGCTTTTTGAGCATAGCCCTTCAGCTTGTATGTGTAATTTTGGAAGAGAAATTGGCAATCAGCCAATCCCACTGGCGAGCAGCCGCGGCCCATAACAGAATCAGATTTATAAATCATTTTGGCAGTTTGAAGTCAATTGCATTATATGTTAGAATGTTACCATTTTGGAGGGCAATTCATTTTGTTTATTTCAAGTCGCTATATTTAATTTACTTTGTTATTGATAATGAATATGGAGCTCCATTGTAAAATATGTTCTGTGATTTTCATTTGATTGATGTGTGTGTTAATATGCATTTGTATGATTTGAAATTGCAGAAATTGTGTGATTTGGGAGTACATGTATACCTACTGTTTTAATGCAAACTATTAAGCCCTTCATACTACGAACCTAAGAACAACTACCATTTGTATCAGAAATGTATACAGCTTTGCTTTACTGTGTAAGTTGGAAATAATTAATAATATTTGTAATGAAGATGATGTGTTTTCTTGGTTCACAGGGGAGCAGTAATGGTGAATTGACTCGCTTCTTAAGAAGGACAGGACAGCAGTTTATCGAGAGCTACGTTCGTCTCCGAGGGGATATAGATCGGACGATATATTGTGGATTATCACCTATTCCGAAACCTGTTTTGTATAATCGAGGTCTCCCGAACAACCATTCACCGTTTGACTATATGTTACTGAAGTTTAACAAATGTGCATTATCATTGAATCGTATTGCATACAGTATTTTTCGCGCGCTTATAATTCCGTTAGTACTATTAAGCTATATTGATCCTTTCTCAACACCACGTCTTATCATTGCGTATTTCAGATTAAGACGTGGTGTTGAGTCACTTTTTACCATCTTTAAATATTTAACCTCTTAAAAGCTCACATTTCATGTTTATCATTCTTATCAATCACCATATTTGGCATGAGAACACAACACACATGAATTTTTAGTGGTACACCTTTTGTTTAAGTTAAGAAAAATAGATATGAAAAAGGGGCTTCAACCATGAAAAGCAAATATTTTATTTGAATGTTACAACACGATGATGACTAGATTTTCATTTGTATTAAAAGGTCTGATCACTGATTTGCCAGTTTATCGATGTCAACACGTGAGAAACATATCATGAGAAATTATTGACAGAATTTGAAATTACACATTTGTGTAAAGTCACATGAATACGTAGTGCTTAACATAAGCTATTCGCAACCCTCCCCGTCTGGCGTCCGTCATCAATTATTCAAACGATATTGCCTCCTGTACCATCGGGTAAATTCCATTTAAACTTTACAGAAATTATCTTGAAATTGTCCAATACCGACATAGCTAAAATAAATGTGATAAATGCAGAACTCTGATTAAAGCTAATTTAAGAACCTTATCCTTTGAAACCGGGTGTTAAATGAAAAATATTTTGCTACAAATTGTCATCCGGCGGCGACTGTCTACGAAAACTATAACTTGAAGGTTATACCCTAAAACATGAGGAACCCAGGGGTTGTTACAGTTTTTCCGTATATGTGCTATATAGAAAAGTATATGATTGCTTGTGTACATGTATTTGGAATATGTATGGTACATGCATATTGAGTTGCTGCCTGATAATAATTTGCCATTAATGTTTCATTTTTAGTATTGTTTGTTGTTTTCATAAACCATGGCCACGATTTCGAAAAATTATCGATTATTTACAATGTGTTCGTACCAACTGTATACGCTTTGGTATTAAGTGGGATTAAAATCCATTGTCTCATTAATCTTTTCTCTCGAAGTTCTGGCACCAAATGCACTTTTAATTGATGGCCCAGTCAGAGCACAGGGACTTGCTCCTCTAACAATAGATATGACCTACCCTATGCATAGATATTAACAAGGGTGGACACAGTTTTCTGGGTTGCCTCGCTTCAACTAATTTTATTCAAAGTATTCGAACAAATATATGAGTTTGAAGTAGGGAATCAATCAATAATGCTTTTCTCTATCGAACTATACCAAAGTAACGTGTCTTTTTTCTCCCTACGTATGTTAATTCCTATGAAATATTCGCGAATTCGCAAAAAGGACAACAACCTGGACCAAAAATTAGTTGAAGCGAGGCGGCCCATAAAACTGTGTCCACCCTTGTTAATATCTATGCATAGAGTAGGTCATGTCTATTTTTAGAGGAGCACAAGTCCCTGTGCTCTATCACGGTGTTAAAAAAGAAATATTTGGTGGACCGGACTTGCGGTCTCAAAAATAAACCAATTACAATTGTTCAACCACAGGGTCTCATGCATTATTTCCGCTAAAAGTATTTTCATTATCTGTATATTATCCTATATATATATATATGTATGATTATATACTGTAGATGTTATATGTGTCTATTTCTATTTTCATCAAAGAGAGGTGTTGAAAACTTGAGATTTATCTAAATATATGTAAATATGTATTATCCTATTTTGTGTTATTTATCTAAATATATGTGTCTATTTATATTTTCATGAAAAGAGAGTGTTAAACAATGTATATTGATCTGCCTTTAATTTTGTATTCCATACTCATGTATGTTTAAATACGTTGTATTTTGACAATGAGCTATATGGTGTTCAAGTCAATACTCTTGAATAAAGTTATGTTCTGTTCTGTTCTGTAATAGCTAGTACATTTGAATAATTTGTTTTGCTATAGTATATAGTACAGAGTATTTATCTTATTTCCCAGCATGCTTTAAGAGTCGTTTGATACACATGTGTTAAATGTTGTCTGTATGAGGAAAATGAGTATCTGTTCATTTGGAACAGTTTTATATTACCATAATTGAACAGATACAACAATGAACAGTTAAGTTGAGTAATACCAAGGCTTATCTCTCTCCCCGCTGTTTCTCGAGTTAAAGAAGCATTTGTGCATTATGAGCAACTCTAGACTGCAATTGTGAACATTGTAGATCAATATAGGTTTGAATATCCGTGCAGTTTAATCTTGATTTGCACTGTTTGCTTCTCATCCGTCAAATTCTAGGCAAATATATTCAGAAGAAATACGAGAAAAGTTAAAAAGTGAATTTACTAAAGATAGTCATTAGCTAGATGAGGTTGAAAATGACATTCTTTATTTATCAATGGGTTGTCAAGTTTTCAACAAATATTGTGTCTTTTTGTTTAAGGTGGACTACGGGGGAAGTTATCAGACGAATATATATTGTTCGCCGGTGGATCGAAACAATACTTTTTCCGATAACAACGATATTTGACTCTTTTAAATTGTATTTTCAATTCAATACAATGGTCTTTTACAATAGAATTTTGACTGAATGCAGCAGACGACTTTCGAAAAGTTGTGACAAAGGGGAACATTTCTCTTGATAGGGCAATTTCTATTTAAGCCACAATGTTTTCAAAAGTCGCCTGCTACATGAATACAAACTTTTTGTTACTTTTGCGTTTTGTCTGTACTTTTTAATACAACATAGAGTTTCAGTGCTTCCAGAGTATAGTGTGTATTTGTTTTGCATCGCTACACAATGTTGGAATATTTCATTTTGAATCAAGATCCACAGAGAGAGAGAGAAGAGAGAGAGAGAGAGAGAGAGAGAGAGAGAGAGAGAGAGAGAGAGAAGAGAGGAGGAGAGAGAGAAGAGAGAGAGAGAGAGAGAGAGGAGAGAGAGAGAGAGAGAGAGAGAAAGAGAGAGAGAGAGGAGAGAGAGAAGAGAGAGAGAAGAGAGAGAGAGGAGAAAGAGAGAGGAGAGAGAGAGAAAGAGAGACATAGGAGAGGAGAGAGAGGAGAGAGGAGAAGAGAGAGAGAGGAGAGAGAGAGAGAATGAGTGGTAGAGAAGAGAGAAGAGAGAGAGAGAGAGGAGAAAAGAAGAGGAGAGATAGAGGGGGAGGTAGAGAGAGAAGGAGGAGGAGGGAGGCACCAAGAGAGAGAGAGAGGATGAGCGAGAGAGGAGGAGAGAGAAGGAGAGAGAATGATGAGAGAAGAGCATGAGAGAAGAGTCAGCGGCTCTGTCTGCTCTCTCTGCTTGCTGCCAACTCTCTCTCTGCTTTCTACCCTTCCGCTCTTCGCGTTGCCGCTCGCTCGACTTGCACTTCTCTTCGTCTCCGCTTACTGGCCGCTGCGGCTCTCTCTGTCCTTTTAGCTGCGTCTGCTGCGCTCGTGTCGTCTCTGTCTTGCTCTCGCTCTACGATCTCTATCGCCTCTCTCTCTGCTGCTCTCTCTCCATCTACACACACACTTGCTCTATCTTCTGCGTCGCGGCTGCCGGCTCGCTGTTGCGGCGCTGGCTCACTCTCCGCTGCGCGCTCTCTCATGCGCCCTCGCTGCTCTCTCCGATCTTTCGGCTACCGTCTTCTTGCGCTCGTCGAAGCAGCAGCTCGTCTGCGATCACTCTCCACCTCCTCGTGCACCGTGCCTCTGCGGAACCCTCACGCGCTCGGGCTCGCTCTCTCGCTCTATCCTGCTTCCCACGCTCGTCTCGCCGTCTTCGACACTCTCTCCTCGTGGCGCTCTGCTCGCGCTTCGCCTCTGCTGGCGCTCTCTGCTCTCTCGTCTTGTCATCGGCGTCTTGCTAGTTCGCTCTTCTTCGCTCTATTCTATAGCATCGCGGTCCACCCCCGACAATCCGTGCCCGGCAAGCCCTACGACCGCACGCCCCGCCTGACCCCTTCTGCCAATCACCACAGCTTAGCCTATGTGCAAACCTCCCCATAACCAACAGAGCCACAATGCCTCACTTAGCCCAGATGCAATCGTCGCTGACATTGCTAGACGCTGGCAGCGGTTGTATAATTTGATTTTAATTACCTGTGTAAGTAGAGAAGACCACGAGTGACAGTAAAACTAAATCTGTATTTTAAAGAGACATGCGAATAAAATAATATGCTACATGTAACTTGGTACGCTGAAGAACTGTATAGAAAATACTTCAATTATTTTAACAAAATCAGTTACATTTCCGTTCTTTAATACAAGAAAATCCATGCATGGGCAGATGTGAACACTTTGATGCAAATATGTTTATTCTTATAAGCTATTAAATATCTGATTGTTCGGAAACGGTTGATACACTCCCCCTTTTTTTCATGTTAAATATTACCGATAAAGTTCAAAATATGTACAGATCAATTCCAACATTTAACAAAACTGTAGAAGTCATGCACATTGCATTGAAACAAGGTTCACCGTTATAATGGTTGCTTTTACGGTAAACACTTTTTAATCTGGAAACGAGGCCCTGAACTGACATTGAACTAGATTTATGACAAAAACATATATGTATATAAAACACCTTTACATCAAATCGATTAAAAGACATAGCAGAACTTAAATTTCAGAATATCCCCACAAATAAACTATCGGTCACTAAAAACAACAACATGACACTGCGAGCAGACTTACAACGTTAACGTCTATATGACGTCGCTGTGTGCCGGGTCTGACATAGTGGGCTAATAACAAATATACAGTACGATCACCACATGTATGCTAGCGGTGTCTTCCCGATTGTCCCAAGTTTTGAAATGCTATTTACCCTTAATGCGAAGGGGTGAAGATGGGAAAGGTGAGAATAACAGTCCGGTTCTATTCTGCCTATTCCAAGTTACACAACGAAAAAGTAGAAAGAATTCGTTACAAACCTTTCATAAAGAAAACGAAAACATACCTTTGTAGTTGACTTAAATGAACTGAACTATAG